>WOGN01003060.1:0-15765 GCA_015342105.1 Leptinotarsa texana
GACAAGAGTAAAGGTAATCGCATTGCCGGCTCTTTAGCCAAGGAAGCGGCTAGACCAAACATTTTAGGACCCAGTGGCACCTACGGCCTGGTGACTTCGACAATTGCGGAACTTGTCAAATGTTACACCCATGCTCAATCCTTAAGGAGATGGGATGAAATTGAAGGATGTAATCTTGCCAGGATCACCTTGGGCGGCCCTGGCGCCAAAGAAATATCTGGCGATGTCCAGGAAAAATCTACGCCTTACAGTAGGATTTCTGACTGGTCACTGTCAGCAAAGGAAACACCTCCATAATATGGGGCTAGTGGACACACCTCTATGCAGGATGTTTGAACAGGAAGATGAGACTGTCAGGCATGCCCTATGTCAAGAATGTCCTGTGCGAGTGCCCGAAGTTATCGTCAATAAGAGAGTGTGTGTTCGGCGAGTCTTAGCCTACATCTGCCGATATAAAGGAGATGTCTCCCAGCGACCAGTCCACCTTCCTGGAAAGAACAAGATGGACGATGACCTAGGAGGACAACTCCTCGGGAGAATGTACAATGGGTCTCATGTGGCCTAAGTGCGTGGGCTTACACCCACCCTCCCTACTCTACAGATGTTGCAAAGCAGAATGATTTCGGGTATCAAAAGCTTTCGAATAGTCTAAGAGAACTAGAACAGTAATCATTCCCGAGTCGGTTGCCTGGAAGATACGATCTGTCACATTCAGAAGGGCTATCGCGCAGCTGTGTCCTTTTCTGAATCCAGATTGAGTATCCGGCAAAATATTATATGTTTCCAAGAATACCACACGTTGATTTTTTATACCTTTTTCAAATAATTTTGAGACAATGGGTAACACGCTGATTTGTCTCAAGTGTTTGAGCTCACTGACAACCTCACATTTCGGTAATGGGATTACGTTAGCCAATTGAGTTGAATATACTGAATATTCAATGCAGTGAGATATATATTCAATTATAAACGGACATCATAATATGATGAATCTTATGTTGAGACAATCAGGAATCTGCAGCCGTTGTTTTTACTGACAATAAATACTTGAAATTGTCGTTATTCTCGATTCTGATGGAATTCCAACTTACATCGGGACTAGCAAGTCGACCACTGTTCAAAGTGTGAGCCTGTACATTTTCTTTGTATTTCTTCGTATTGCACTACGTTATGATAATCGAAGAAAATAATGAGCAAATGAGCAAAACTTTGATCAAACTTGGGGTGCTTTTTTTAGTCTTGGCACTCTTGGGATCTTCCATTGGGATGATTGAACTTGATTAAACCCATGAGTCGTCACCAATTATGAGCCTTTCAAGCAAATCTGGATCACCGTTGACGTCATTGAACTATCCTAGAAAGATGCTCATGCGACAGTTCTTCAGTTTTTTTGGTTCATACTTAGCAATTTTGGAAAATTTTCGAAAAAAAGTTCGTGCGAATTCTTTGATCAATTTTTTTCGATGTCAGAAAATCGCCGGACACACAAAACACTTCTTTCATGTCTTTCACCAAGAATTGTTGATTTTGAACTACTTCACTTGTTTTTAATTCTAATATTCTATAATTAGGTCACTGGTACTAAGGGTTTCATTAAATCGCACTACATATTAGTTCTGGTTATTATTCAATTGAATATGAAAATTGTTCATAATTCAACACGGAATATAAGCATATTTGTGTTTCGAAGTACGTTGCAATGATTGATGAGTCATAAAAGGCCTTTTTACCTGTGTAGTTGGGTGTGAAAATCATAAGTTCTCTTCATGATGCTCCCGTTTGAAATCCGCCATTTTGTATAATTCACCTACATAATTTCTCCAATGACCTTGTTATCAAAATTTGGAAAGTTTTGCAAATTTTTCCGCAAGTTTCAGTTTGCAGACACAACATGCAATTCGAAATGATATTTTATAGGTTAACACAAAATTGTAAATATCGCGTGAGAAAATAAATTTAAGCGGCCTCACAAACCGATGCGGTACGCGTAATGAAGAAAACTTACAATTGCGGGATTTTTCGATTTATTTCTAAATTTTTGTGGCAAAATAAACTCCGGTTTGATGCCGTGGTTAAAAAAATTACGAGGTTATGTTTTTCGTAGTGGATCATTTCAGGGACGGACTGGGGCCCATAATTCCACCAGACGAATGCTACTGCGGTACTTAATTTGACCGGTACCAATTTGGTTTCGAAATGAAGAAGGGCAGGGGAAATTTTTTGGTTTTGAATTTTGCCTGTTTGAAAAAAATATATAAAACTGTAATTTTCTAGCTGTGTTGCTGAAATGAATCGACAATATGCCGGTATTCCTATAATCCGATATGACCATCTACACATATCTCTTCCATAGTATCTCTGAAATAACTACTTCACCCTACGAATATTAGGTACAAAAAATAGATTTATATTCTTCGATTCGAATAAAAAACTCCTAATGTAAACTGAAATATCAATGAAGAAATAAAAAGTCAAATGAAGTTATTTTCCAAAAAATAACAAGTCATATCGCCAGTTGTCGCCCGATACATAAAAAACCTTTCAAGATTGATCGATATCTGAAGGGTCGAGCGGAACAAGGCCCTTGATGAATATCTAGTTATTCTCTTTGGAGACGCTTCACGGGTTGATGGATTGTAGGGAAGAGGCTGACATGGAATTTGTAAATAATGGTCCAGAGAATATTTCTTTCTGAGAACCGACGTACATTCTCCAAGAAGGCTATTTTCATGTTTGAGAGTATTGTGCTTCTTCAGTCATCACAACTGCTTTTATTGGAATTTTTACCGTTTTCACGATTGTTGATCATTTATTAGTAATAATAATCGACTTTATTCATCACAAGAGATAAATGATATCTTATGTGTATTCATATTCAATAACACCACAATATTTTAAGTGAAAGCCAGTTTGATTTTCAAAGCAATAATAATACGCCCGATAGCATCTTTTCATTTCTTTATGATATTTACTCGAAGTTCAATTCTGATAGTGTAGCAACTGCGGTCTTTTGTGATCTTTCTTACGCGTTTGATCATAAGATCTTGCTAAGAAAAATTCTCCAATATAGCTGCAGAGGAATGACGCTCAAATGGTTTGAATCTTACCTTTCAGAAAGGAATCGAATGGCGACAAAAAAAAGGGAAAATTTTGTGTCGTGTTCTACAAGGATCAGTTTTGGGACCCATCTTATTCTTATTATATGTCAATGACATTACAAATTTGAGCATTTCTAGAAATTTTACTCTTTTCGATGATGATACGACGATATTGTGGAACAACAAAAAGTCAAATGATTTACACGATGCAATATCTACTAAAATGAAAAAAATCAAGTAGTGGTGTGATGTTAATTTGCTACACCCTTCAATATTACTGAAACATTTCATCATTTAGATGTGCTTTTGATGATCTGTCATTTGGTGACAACTTAGTGATCAGGAACCAGACTCAATATAAATTTCTAGGTATTCACATTGACAAGCTCAAATTTATTGAGCATATTGAACAACTCAAAAGTAATATTTGTTCTGGATGTTATGCAGTCAATAAATTTGGGAATCAGAATTGCCAAAAGTGTACTACGCCCTCATTAGATAAACTCTACGTTTTGGGGAGTACGCAATATTTCAGCACTTCTGTCTGTTCTACTACTACAGAAACAGGTCATCCGGTATATGTGTAAGATTAAACCTTGCCTACGGCCCGTCCTGCAATTTTTTCTGCTCATCCAAAAAACGGAATTTCACTGACTTGTTATAAAAATTACTATTGGGTCTTCTCAACGAAAAACATGGCATTTCTTTCTGATTTTCACTGAAAGACAAATAATATTTCAGCAGAGCTTCGATACCTTAAATCATAAACTCTTACTAAATATCTTACATTATATGGGGTTATCTGATAACGCTGTTAACTTATGGGCAAGTATCTGGAAGGTAGAAAACAGCACGTTTGATTGGATTCTCAAGTGTTGCATGGAACTGAAGGCAGGAGTACCACAACGATCAGTTTTGGGTCCATTGTTCTTTACTGTTTACTCGTTAACCTTTCTTAGGAAACTTGAAACCTGTAATGTACATTTTTACACCGACGACACTCAATTTTATCATAGTTTTTATCCAGAAGATATCAAAGAAACCTGCGGAATCATGGATTCTGATATTAGACACTTTATTGAACTGGCAAATTCACACTCGCTATATATTAACACAGAAATCTGAAGTTATTATTTTTGAGTCAAAAATCGATAGAAGTCAAATCATCAATTCAGTTGAAATTCACATAAATGCAGATACACTTCATGTTGTTGATGAAGCCAGAAACCTTGGCGTTTTATTTGTATCTCATATGAGGTTTGAAAAAAACACCAACAAACTCATTCAACGAGCCTATGCCTCCCGCAAACTAATATATGGTAATAGGCATTGCGTATCAATTGAATTGAACGAAAAATGTTGTGTGAGAGCTTAGTACTAGCACATTTGAATTTTGCAGATACTCTTTTTGGGCCGAACCTGACAAGTCACTATAAACAAAAAATTCAGTAAGTCCAGAATTCTTGTTTGATACTTATATACGGAATTAGAAAATTACATGCTGCCTGCCTCTATCACAAGATTCTCTTATATAAAATCATTTCTTACCTGCATAGGAAAGTGACATTTCGAACCAATGTTCATAATATTAACATCAGGTTCAAAGGCTCTTTAACACCTCCCAATTATTCAAACGATCCTTCAGTTACCAGATAGCTGAAGTATTCAATGCTGTTCCTGAACTAAAAAAAACTTCCACCTCTCAGTTTAAAATCAAATTGAAATTATATTTGTTTCAAAATCAATAACATGATGAACGGTTCACCACCATTCCGCTTCTCTATCTTCTTTTATTTTTTTCATCTTTGAGCGATTCCTGACCAATAATGGTTTGCCTTGTTTTTTATCATCGCCAGTCACTGATCTTTATTTATGTATTCAAATACTTATGTTAATGTTAATGATATGCTACTTCAATACCCATGCAGATACTTTTTTAGGTTAAGTGAAAGAACAATTTAGCAATTTGCATAGCTGCGAAAATGAAACTTTGCCTTTTACTATAATTTTAGTGGTTAGAACTTAATATTGTTATTTTTTTTGTGTGGTTGTTGTTATAAAGACGATTATATGACACCTCTTCTTGGCCAAAAATTCTCATAAACGGTTTGGCTAATTGAAAATGGGTTTTTAGTCCCTAAACCAAAACATTTTCTTTGAGTTACTGGACTTTCAGGATCTGCTGAAATCAACATACTGCTATGTACGACTTGAAAGATTTCCAGGGCTTCTTGGAGTAATCTCTTTTTATACTTTCAACATCCTAGAAATTACCCGATAACTTATTGGAATAACTGTACTTTTCAAGATCATCGTATATCAAAGTCATGAATTTCCATAGGATATTGTTTGTATACCCTTTTCATTCTTTATTCGTTTTGTTTCACCTATTTGGTGTATGTGGAGAGCATGAATTATATTCCTGCGTCAGGTTATTACTGAATAAATATTGTTTATGTTCCACACAGACGCGAAGTTATAATTATTCCGGGAATAGTAATCAGGGAATTCAAATATATGTGAGTGTTTTGCTACTGAAATCGTTCTGATGATATACTAGTGAAATATCTCGTAACCTGAAAGTAAATAATGAAATTTGATTGTGATGTATGAATAATGTTAAATGTGACTAGCGACCTGACTCAACTTCCACAACTATCAATTTTGATTTTCAAACGGTCGAGGTCTCATCAATCCGAAGACAAAATAAAAGATAATACTTCAACCTTCAAACTGATTCACAACGTAAAATGAAAGCAACGCAATTGTAATCTTTCCTTATCAGGCGTGTCGCATTGATTTGTGGAGTCATTTGGAATTATTTTTCCGTGAGTTAGTTTTGCGACAACTATTATTTTTCCTATGAACAAAATTTCTAAACTAGTCAAATATACTGTTATGTCTTTGATAATAACATCCTGCCTGAACACCAATCTGGTTTTCGGAAAAATTGCAGTACATCTAGTGCTGTGTTGAAAATGACGATAATGAAAAGATTACTCTTTTCTTATCTCTCGACATAATGAATCACAGTCTGATGTGCGCTGAACTTATTTTTTTTTGGTTTCTGTATGGAGGCATGTGACTTCATTAGTGCATTTAAAAAAATATAGAAAGCAACGTGTTGTGATAAAGGGTAGTCGGTCTGATAATATGAGTGTATGTCATGTAGCCCTGCAATGTTCCATTCTCGCCCCGCTACTCTTTATTATCTACACATCTGACTTCTCCAATGTTCTTAAGTTATTCAACATTCATACATATGAAGAAGACAATTCCAATAAAGTTCAATAATGATATGAATAATTTTGTTCAGATTTCGAGGCAACACTGTCTAAACCTCAATTCCAGTAAGCCATCTTCAATAATTTTTGGAAAAGCCAAAGATCGTGAAAGGGTCATAGATAATATCGATTTGTATATTGATGGACATTCTGAGGAATTTATTGACAAAATAAAATGCTTAGGACTTTATAATAGACTATAGCCTCAGTTTTGTTCAAGTCAATACTTTCATTCAAAGGTCGTACGGTACACTGAAAAATTTGTATTCTAACAGACACTATATCTCAGTAGGTCTCCCACAATTACCCTTTCAGACATACTGACTATCTATGTTCAAATATTGCGATGTCTAACGTATTAAAAAAACACTTTATTGTGAGATTTCCAGTGAATGATTTTACAAAAACGCATCACGTGTGTTTCGTCATACAATGGCTTCTTGAAAATCCATAACTAACGTTCAGGCGTGTAAAGACACGCCTTAACGTTAGTTGTGGATTTTCATCAAGTATCGGCCAATTACTTCATATATATTGCGATGTCGTCTGTGGCGCTTGTACCGATTCCATAACTTATGCAACAATTCAGAAAGTACAGAACCCCTGCATTAGATTAATAATATCAACTTGAATTACAGAGATTATGTGACCCCTTCACTCAATCAATGAAATTGGTTGAAAATGCAAAACAGAAGATAATTGCATTTCGCCTGTTTCATTCACAAACTGATAAGAAACAACAACCCCTTATCAAACAAAATCCAAGACTGGCAAGTATCGGACAATATCTCAATGTTAGACCACCGCTGGCTGACCTATACGGTAAACCAGGATCTCAAGACAACAGTAAAATCTCGTGACCCGAAGAGGACGGATGTAGCTCTCTACAATCGACTCTTAAGAGGAGCTCTGCGGGAAACAGATGTCCTGACTCCTGGCAACAATGAACTAGAAAGGTATACGATATCTATCCACAACACAATAGACATTGCCTACAAGGAATCCTGTCCGATGAGGATGGTTCAAACAGATGACACAACCAATACATGGTGGTGCTCTGAACTGGAACACCTCAGGAAGACAGCGAGAACTACCTTTGAACAAGACAAAACGTACAAGACTTGAAGAGGACTGGGGTATATATTCAACAAAAATCTGCAGACTAAAGCAAAGAGAAGCCTGGAGAGCCTATTGTGAGGCAGTCAAAGACTTTCCACTAGCTTCTAGGCATCCTGACGAGGGTAAATGGCGACAAAACCGCCAACCTCCAGGAAAGTGCAGAGATCCTTATGGAAACTCACTTTCCAGGTTCTGTCTTTCCTGGAACGACTAACTGGACGGATATACCAACAACACCCTCACAATACTACTGGCAATCTGGTAGTGCAGTAATTGATGAGGGCAAAATAAGATGGGGGTAATCGGTCTTTTCTTCCTACAAGTCACCAGAACCTGACGGTATAAGACCAGCCCTACTTCACTGGGGATTGGACACTCTTATGCCGCACCTGGTTGGAATATTCAGAGCCTCTCTAGCTGTGAGGTATATTCCCAGTAAGTTGAGAGAAGTAAGAGTACTATTTATACCCAAACCAGGTAGGATGGACTACACCCTACCGAAAGCATTGCAACCAATTAATCTCACTTGGTTTTTCTTGAAAACCATGAAGAGGCTATGTGAGCGATAATAAGAGATGAAGTACTAGTTCACAACCCACTTCATCGAAATAAGCATGCATATACTCCGGGAAGGTCTACTGATTCTGTCCTTCACTATGTGGTTGGCAGAATCGAGAGATCATTGGACAACAAAGAATCCAACCTGGGTATATTCATAGATATCGAAGGATTGTCTGTTAATACAAACTTTCCAACAATTAATCAGCAACTACAATCCAGGAATGTACCCCTGGTAGTAGGAGAATAGATACTCAAGATGATAGTAGAGCAAGAAGTATTGATGTGGAAGACATCACAGTGAAATGACTGATCATGAGGGGATGTCCACAGGAAGGGGTCTTATCACCCCTTCTCTGGAACATAGTTCTGGATACCCAGATTAATCACCCCAAGTGAAGAATTGTTCACAATGCCTCCTAATCCAAGAAACCCTACTCAAACAGAAAAACGTGGAGCGTCTATGCGTCCAAACACAGCAAAAAAGTGGAAAAATGGGGAACTAACTACCGATGCTTTGGTATCAGAGAGAGATCACTTTAAGAAGCTTCCATCTCAAGATGACCCCTATAACCTCTTGGGAAAATCTGTGGCATGTAGGATTAGTGCTTTAAATAACGTTAGCGACTTATTGTTGAAAAACGCATCAATGATGTTTACATTCGTATCAAGCCAGACATGCACTAAACGGAACCCAACAGTAACCTACAGTCCCCTTGGCTAACTACTTTAATGAATTCATTCACCTGATATTCAGTAATTTTCTTAATTATGTACTAGTATTGATAAAATAAATGTCATAACATGTCAGTGTTTTTACTGTACATACTTAAAGATATCCTTTTTTCAGCACAGTGAAGATAGCTTCACATGTCTTAGGAATTATTTTGCTAGAGCTGAGGTGATATTATTGTAGAATACTTCATGCATTCATAAGAACGACCCGTTGCTAAGAACCTTAGAGTGGCTGTAAGTCTCTCATGTGGTGAGATAGAAGTTCTCATCACTGTTTTTTTCTTTTGGATTGAGGGTGTTACTAGTGAGGGCAATTTTTTCTTCAGTTAAACGCAAATAGTTGCGATAATCCGAAGAATGTGAACATAGTCTTTCCAATAATTTTGTATGAGTATACTCATTTCTCTTTTTGAGCCAGTTTTTACACCACATCCTGCAGGATGTTATCGCCCGAATGTTATCACCCGAAGACGATTGTGGATACTAACAATCGAAACGTCGTGACATAACTTGGTTTAAAACCTCTTTAATTTTGTCAATTTGTTTTTCATTTTTGTTAATAATAATTTTTAATCTTTATTTTTTCAGCTTTTATTAATATTTTAATGTTATTTGTTTGGTTGTAGCTTGTATGTTAAATTTTTGAAAAATTCAGTTTTTGTTTAGTAAAATTGTTATTTGATCTTATTAATTTTGTAATTGTTTTTTTCAGGGTTTTCATATCAATTTCTATCAGATTAGACAATGGAAGTCCGAACTGATGAAATACAATACAATTGGTTATTGAATGAAAATATGATTATCATTCTTCTCTTCAGTTTGAATAAATAGCCTTGAGTTGAGAAACAGTAAGAAAATTCACCCAGAAAAGATAAAAATTTCTCGATGATAAATGATTGACAATCTCCCATGTTAATTTATTCAATCTCTTGGCAAATTTCTGCATTTCAAGACGTCTAATAAAAACGCTGAATGAAATTTAATTTTGAACTAATTGAATTATCTGGTCTCCCCTTAGTTGAGCAAAATCCAATTCAGTTAAATCTCAAATTGAAGCAGAGACAGTTCAAAGAATCTGAAAATTCCATTAGCGATCAACGTTCAGCAGTGAATTTATCGCATTTCATTCAATATATTCTTTCTCGCTGTATTTAGGGAATATTGGAAAAAACGTGTTCCTTGAATTCATGGACAAACTATGTTCATGGAGTTCCATAGAAACGTATAGATTTTAGTTTCCATCCTGAATGTTTTGGACATTCTCGAAATTACAAAGCATACTAAAAATCTAGAAGTTTGGGCCTCCATTGTCTTGAAATATCATGATGTGTTGGTTCTTTGTGAAAAATGGTACCGCTAATTATACATAACAATATTGTTGAAAATCCCAAATTTCAACCCAATACTTTTCATTAGGAAGAAGGTTTTTGGCCTTCTACTTCTCCATCTTGATACAATGTGGGAATCTCTCAAAGAAAGGAAGGAAGCAATCAATTTCAAAAAATAAACTCTATTCAAAGATGTGTACATTGTGCAAAGAAGTAACTTTCAGACACAAACTGGAAGAAAAAGAAAAAGTCACTCAGCCAGTAATTTATTTGGTTTACCCCATGGTTGTAAGAGGTGGAAAACGTTACCACTAAAATTCATTCCCAATGCAACTTTTTGTCTTATTATTTGTTTACCATTCAAAAATTTATTTCCGATAGCCTATTTTATTCTAAACAAAAAATGTGTCTTGGGTTTTTTGCCCAAAATGAATCAGTTCGCAGCCAAAAATTATTTTACGAACAACTACAGAGATACATCGTCATAAATGCCAATAGGATTTATTGTTATTTTGTAGTTAGTACCTGCATTAAACGATTAAAGGGTAAAAAACAAAATTAATTTATTGATAACAAAACACACAATATGTAGAAATCATAGTAAATGTTCAATATGTCTACCCTCAGACATTACGCACGCGTCTAGACGTCGGCACATTGAGCCACGTATTCGCTCAAATATTCCTGAAGTCTCTCTGATTACCGTGCACGCATCGATGATGCGGATTCTTGAGTCCTCTATATCGCGAATAGGAGTACGATACACCAAATGCTGTAAATTGCTCTAAATAGAGAAATTGGGAGGATTGAGCGGGCCTGTTCTGTGGTCCTCCTCGACCTGATTTGCATATGTTTCGGTTGAATGCTGACGTGCTACTTGACTAAAATGGGCGGTAGCCCCATCATACATAAAAACATATCCCTTCTGACGCCTAAAGGAACTTCCTCCAGTAGTACAGGATGAACGTTTGCCTCACCATTTAATCGAGGAGGTAAAAAATGAGGCCCAATTAAATCATCTCCAATAAGTCCGAGCCTCACGTTAAGAGAAAACTGTTCTTGATGATTAGTTTGGACAATAGCGTGAGGGTTTTCATCAGCCCATATGTGGTAATTACGTGTGGTTTGTGAATTCTATCATCTTCAGAAAGTCACAATTCCTTCTAATCATTTCCAGCATCCAATTGCAAAATTCAAGACGGTTCGCAAAGTTTTGCGGTAACAGTGCCTGTACTCGTTGCAGATGGTAAAGGTATGAGAGTTGTTCCTTTACAATCCGAAATACCGTCATATGATCAACATTTAGCTAGTACTGGTAGTAGGTTGTTCTTCAATCGAATAAAGTACTGCTTCCTCAAGCTGAGGTGTTCGTATTCCTCGATGGCGACCACAATCCTGCGTTCTTTTGTCGAATGAACCATATTCTCGAAATCGTTGATGAAGTCTAATATTCTATGTGAAGGATGCTGCCGTTGAGCATATCTTCTAGAAGCTTCTAACCCATTCCCCTGCGACAGCCATTTCCTCATTTGTGTTTGACGTTTTAATAACAAGTGAATTGATAACGTAACAAATTAACAAGAGAACAACAACACAAAATTAGTAATGATGCAATTTCGAAAATTCACAAACTGACAGCGTCATACCAATTCAATTGTCACTACCGCTAATAGCGACCTACTAGATAGATTAGTTTCGTATTATCGCATTTATGACGATGTATCTCTATAGTGGTTCCAAAAATAATTTTTTGCTGCGAACTGGTTTATTTTGGGCAAAAAACTCAACATACATTTTTTATATTGAATGAAACAGGCCATCGGAAATAAATTTTCAAATGGTAAATAAATAATAAGACAAAAAGTTGCATTGAAAATACATTTTAGGGGTTGCGTTTTCCACCACTTACAACCATTGTGTAAACCAAATAAATTTCTGGCTGAGTGTCTCTTTGGTAGTACAAAACGTCAGGTTAATTTCAATATTGTAACCTTTTTAGTGCTAGTGACAAAAATTGTTATACAAATTTTATGTACCCCTTCAAGGGGCCGTATCTTAACAAGGGATGCTCCAACGAAATTTCTTTATATAAAAGATCCTATCTTTTTTTGATGAGGAATCACCTCCTTGAATGTTTTACACTTACTTAGTTACACCCTGTATATAATTTTCACCATATCTACCGACGCAGTTCAGAGACTACAAGTGACAAATCCTCCTTTGAATCCAAACTTTATAGTCTTCTATCATTCACGGCAAAGTACAGTTCACACATTGATACAAAGGATTTGATATAATCGAGTTATAAACCTATTCATCACACACATCGGCGACGAACAAACTTTTGCCAGACTGCGAGAAACTCTGAAATGTGTTCTGAACTTTTTAATCCAGCATTCCACGTTGGTTCCGCCTATATCGAACAAACTTTTCTGGGCGAATTTGGTTTTTTCAGGCAGTAATGTACACTTGTATTCAACGTGAAGCGAGTGTTAGTGACGTTTCATTGTATTCAGATTCAAAGCACTTGTGTTCGTTTGAGTTCGTTTAAAAGACCAATTCAGGTTTTTCATAATAGAGTTACTTTTGAAATTTCATTTCTTTGAATATTTGGAATTTCAGAATATGACAATTTATAAAATTGATCACGAGCCCATTTTTTCAAATGATGTCCATAAAATATATTATACTTTTCTCGATGAAGAGGAGTGATAGATGAAATATACTTGTACTCTTGGTTATTGAAATTTTATTTCACAACTCGACCAGTTCAACTGGTACGATGACCATATCCTGAAATACAAAAGAAATTCTTAAACAAATCATTACTTGAATTGAAATTCATGTATGTAACTCCACAACGGTGCCCAATCACAGATCTGGTTTCTTTCTCAATAGTTGTCCTCTGCTAATTAGCTTACTATTAGGTCATCGTATTCTTGAGGGTTAAGATATCTTTCAAGGAGTACAATTTGTGGACGAGTTGCCTTAGTCTCTCGGTTATATAACGCGTAGAAGAGAATAGGGTAATGGGAGTCAGCGGGTAATGGGAGTCACCCTCACTTCCATGAAACAATACGAGCGAGCAATCCAAAAATGACATCCCTACCCCCGCTCTGACCCAACAGTGCTGCCTGGAACAGCCTGCGCCAGTCAGTGCCCACGCTATTGAGATACATAGGTGATTTGTTTTTGTGCTCAACTGATATAATTTTACGTCATTGCAAATTAAGTATGAGATTGGGAGTTTTACACGAAATTAGTTACACATTCGAAATTTTCATGGACAGTTCAGATTATGTCAGTGTTTTGAAGATGTGTTTTACTTTATTTTTTTTTCGCATTAGTGTGTGAGAAATGAGAGTCAGGTGACTCCCATTACCCGCAAGTGATCACTATTACCCGCTACTTTGCATGTTGAATCACGTCATTTATATTTCTTTTTAGATGCCGAAAGTACGGGTCAGGACAACTGCAAAGGATTCCTGGTCTTCTGATAGCCTGGAAAAAGCTATAAAGCTTGTTGAAGGAGGTTCTTCTAAGAGAAATGCTGCTAAGTTAATGGGAATCCCCTTTTCAAGCCTTTAAAACAGGATAAGAAAGGGTTCTACTTCAGGACCACATCTAGGACGGTTTACTGTTTTTAGTGCTGAGACAGAAAATGGCAAATATTTTTTATGGTTGCACTGCTAAACAAATTAGAAAAGTGGCTTTCGAATATACTGAAAAATTAAATTTGAAGCACAATTTTAATCAGTCTTCAAAAATGGCTGGACGCGATTGGTTGCATGCATTTATGACCAGACATAATATTTCTATTAGGAAACCTGAGGCGACCAGCATAAACAGAATAACAGCTTTTAATAAAACCGTCTGTTCTTCGAGTTACTTGGCCAGCTGATGGAAAAACAGATTTGTTCCAAAAAATATTTATAATAGCGACAAAATGGGTATTTCAACAGTTCAAACTTCTGGACAAATTATGGCTACCAAAGGACAGAAGAGAGTGGGATCGATAACCAGTTGGGAAAAAGGAAAAAACATCAGTTTGATGTGTGCTATGATTCCTGCTGGCGGTTACATTCCACCGATGTTCATTTTCTCCAGGAAAAGGTTGACTCCTCTGCTCGAGAAGGATGGTCCAGCAGATATTATATCAGCAGCAGCTGACACGTCAAATCAAATTAGTGTTAATTTGCATGATTTGATCAAGTTGCCAGATAAAACACCTGTTATGAATACAAGAAAAGGCCGAAAGAAGCACCACGCTACAATTTTAACTTCAACGCCAATCAAAGGAAAGCTGTTAGAAAAAGAAAATAAGAAAATGAAAAAATCAGGGGATAAAGAAAAAGAAAAGAGATGGAAAGGTAAAGGTCAGGGAAAAAAGACTACAATACGGAAAATGCAAAACGCCAAGTACTTCAAGAAACAAATGGAACTTCTGTATCAGATATTGACAATGATGCAGAAGATGCTGGAAACAGATGCCTGGTATGCAACGATTTTGGAAAGAATAACGAGATGTGGTTCAGATGCACCTCATGTAGGCTATGGGCTCACGCGAAATGCACTGGGTGTAATTCAGCTGAAGGTTATGTCTGCGATATGTGCTAGGTTTTCTTTGACTCCTTTGCTCCCAGGGTGACCACCATTACCTTTATGTTGGTGTAATGGGAGTCAAAACTGTTTTTTTTTATTAATTTCATAATATCCAAAGTTGACTGCCAGAGTGGCTGATAATTATTTCTAATGATAGTTAATTAAGTATATGATTTTTAAAGGTGGTTGCAATAAATAGTTTGTTTATGATTACACTTTTATTCGAGTTCTCACTTAAGTGGCCCCCATTACCATCTTTCACCCTACCGCCTCCTCTTTTCTGTTGTAGTTTTCTGTATGTTTATGGATTTTTATGTTTTCCCGTAGAAGCCGACATTAAGCGTATATTTCGCTACTGCCGATTTGTCTACTTGACCTAATCTACAGTTTCTCCGGCGTTCATTCAGCCTTGTCACCCCCGCAGCTGATAGTGGATCTCTTTTGTCTTTCGCAGATCTAAGACTGTTGTATCTTTCTGATGAGCTTGGACACTATTTTCATTTTATGCTTCTCGATTCTGTCTGTAACCCTAGGAATGTACGGTAGAAATGCGCATGCAACCGTTTGAGTTTCCTTCCTATTCAGACTTGTGGAAGTCTTCATTGCTTCAGTTTCATGGCTGTGTTGATCTCGGTAACTGTATTCATTCGATATTAAAGCCACTTGAATATGCTCTAATTCTTCTTGTAGGTGTTCCGATTCATATATTCTACGAGCACGTTCCGTCAGAGTGTTGATAATTCCCCGCTTTTGACTTGGATGGTGGTTCGAAAGTGCATACAGATATCTTTCCATGTGTGTCGGTTTTTGGTACAGTTCATTTGTCAGTCGTGTGCCACGCCTTTCGACGAGTACATCTAGAAAAGCTATCCGTTGTTCCTGTTCAGTCTCCATAGTGAACATGATGTTAGGATGTTGAGCATTTATATGGTCTAGAAATAGGTTCAATCTGTCCCTCCCATGTCTTCAGATGACGAAGGTGTCATCCACGTATCGTAGCCAAATGGTTGCTTTGAAATCGAAAGCATCGACTGCCTTCTT
>WOGN01003061.1:0-15765 GCA_015342105.1 Leptinotarsa texana
AACTTCACATAAAAGTGATATAAAGCTTAATAAGAAATCATGCGCATTAGCACAACATTCTATAGAAACAGGACATAAACCAAATTACTCTGGTAATTATATACAGAAAAAAATATTTCTAAAAGCCTTTTTCTTGAAATGGATGAAATTTTTAAGTCTTCTGTTTGTATGAATAAGAAAACTGACATTGATAATCTTAGCAATATATTCAGTAATTTACTGGAACTACATCAAAAACATGATAAGAATGAAAATTGTATCAATCAATAACTCTTTCTTAAAGTCAAAGATTTATGTGAAGGTATGACATTTGTCAAACACAAAATAATCCATACATGTTTAACCTTCTCCGTCAGTTTATATGTTCAATTAATTGTTTTTAACTCATTTTACTGTAAGTATTCAACAAACAGATAATGTACTGTAAGATTGTTTATCTCAAATAGTTCCAAGTCCGTGATTGCATATATCTCTTATGTGGTAGCCACTAAGTATATGCAAAATACTGAGCCATAAATACAACTAAGTTGTATACTTTTATCACAATGCACATTTTAGAATATCTGTCAAATTCTTATAAAAATTGGTACAATTATCGTTATAAGTAGGTATTTAATATAGATAAATTTACTGTTCTACACTAAGTAATTTGGACAAATCGTTTAAAAGTTCTCACGATAAGATTAACTTGACGCAACGCAGTAAGCCATTACGCGTCGCATCTACCGTAAGACGAATGGGGACGATGCGCGGGGGTAGGGGGTGGTCTAAGCAATGAAGCGTCATCGCCGAGAACGCGATCCGAACGCGGGCAGACGAGTGAGGGCAAATGTCTTTGACGGTTGTGTTAGTTTTGCGAATTTATTTATAGGTAACATAAATCGATTCTCGAGTTATTCATTACTAAGTGCAGTTGGCATATTTTTCCAGTTACTATATTTTCAAAAAAGAAATACAAATTACTAACTGTTGCTCGCTCTTATATTTAACATACAGCCGAAGCAGGTAGGTTCATTGTAGAGCGTTAATAAACATCAAGAAAGGGAATCAGTAATTTCCACCCCCCCAAGTGGAAAAATAGGGGTTCAAAGATTGTATTGAATTTCGTCAGTTTTGAAGTTGGAAGTCTGAAGTCTTGTGTTGATAAAAAATATTGTAACTATTTGTTTGAAATGGTCTGCCATGAAAGTTAATGTGACAAACACGGGCCAAGCCGCGGTTAACAACTAGTCTTCTGATGAACTGAAACATGTTATACTTTGTGGCAAAAAAAAACAAATTACTGGTATAGAAACTATCAAGATAACCCTGTTAAATGATTCTGAAGTAAACCCAACTATTAAATAGGCCACGAGTCACGACTCTTCCTCCTAAGTAGCAGTTGTATCTAATTGGTTCAGCTGTACCCAGTAGCACCGCGATTGTTTCGAGATTGGTACTCAGTGGTACTCATATGATCCCCTCCTTCTTTATACAACCAGTAGCGACTCAGTGGGGTGTCAGTAATACAGGTAGCAAACCACAAACCAGCACTCTTCAGTGAAACAGCAACAGCCAGTATGTGTAATGAAGATACGGCGCCCTTCGCATACAGGGTCCTGAAAGAGCGGTTTTTGAGGTTCGCGGTTCCAAGATTTGTTCATTACTAAGAGTAGGTTCAAGGAAATTATCTAGAAATTCAATCAAGTTTTGAAGTGAAACTTGTGATCTTTGTTTGAAAACTTATTTTGTGTTTTCCCCAGATATTTGTTCGAACAGTTCTGTATACTTTGTGATAATCTGAAGATGAATCACCATCTGAAAACACTCGAAATATATATAACTGTAAAATTCAGGGCAAATATCGTGATTTCCTTCCAACTAAGAATGAACCAAAATATGGTTATTGTTAAAAAAATAGTTGGAGTATCAGTATTTAATAAATTGATGGATGTAGCCGTTACTACGTGGTAGGAAATCATAATGAAAAAAGAAATTAAAATTTCTATGTTTGTTTTTGTTTTTTACCACTTTTATAAAAGTGGTAAAAAACATATAAATTTTCATTTCTCTTTTCAAAAGTATTTTAATTGATTTTTCCAGACTGAAGAAGATTATAACTTGCGCATAAACATATTCTTCATAAATATTTTAAACCGTAAAATTTGTTATATCTATAGCTTTATACTATTCGTATTCATTAGTTTTGAATAACTGAATTTTCTTTTCATTTGTGAAGAAAATATGTTAGAATCACTAAACACTTTTTCGTAACTGAAAGTTTAACTTACCAAACTCATATAGATAAATTATAATCAAGATGTTGTAGATGGACAGTTTTGAGACGCTTATGGCGAAGGACTCAATGTTTTCAAATTCCTCTGAGTTTTTAAACCAATTATTCAGTTAGTAAATATAAATTTTGACGAAATTGTTGAAAAAATAATCCTACATACATATATGGGTATACTTTTTTATATGAATAGTTATCATTTTGGAAAACTATATCTTTTTCCGCTCTCAAAACCTGATTTTTTCGCAAAAAATATCTTCATTTGAAAAATTATAATTTTCTTGACAAAGAGTGTCTTGAACTGGGTTTCATTATGAAAAATGAATAACTCTTTCAACTGCATTGATCAATTTCCCTCTGAAAAATTATTTTGTTATTACAGCAGAACCAGTCATTGATACTCGTTTCAATAATCAAGTTGACTTCATCAGGACTTGAGCCATTATTAGTTCCTTGAATTTTATTTGATATACAATATACATCCATATACATAATGAGAGTTATCATTAACTATTTCCTGATTGGATTTTGGAGAATAATGTTTCGTTAGCTGTTATTCTAAAATGCGATAAAAGTTTGACAATGCAATTAACTCGTGCCCAATAGGGAAGTTATGAATGGAATGGAAGTTATGAATGTATGAGAGAGAGAGAGAGAGTTCATTTAACAAAAACGTAAGTTGAGAATAGCGTTTTCGAAAGTACCTATGGTGGCAAAAATTCTTCCAGGATGAACATAAATTACAAATTCATTTCAAAGTAACCATTTTCTGAAATGAATCAGTTTTTTTCGAATGTCAAACACTGACTACTTTCTTTATTGAAAACGTTTCCGACTGACTAGATACCAGATTCTTGTTTATGATTGCAATTTTCTAGTCATTACCACATAATTGGACCTCTATACAATGACATTTTATTACTTGAATGAAATGAATAAAAACACTTTTGTCTAATTACCACTGGTGGATTTTATTTATACGAATGGTTTCGGGTTTGACCCCATTTTATTAATAAATTTATATTTTTTGTCTGAGTTCATTCCGTGAAACTAACACATTATTATTTAACTTTCAATACAATAATTCTAATAAACCTCACGTAATTATACAAGTATTTCGAATTTGAGTAGTATATTCACATAAATTATCATGTAATAAAATTCACATCAAGTGTGTATTATACCGAATCGAATGTAAAAATACGTAAGTAATATAAATTATTGTTATTTCACATTTTTTTTAATGTGCAGTATGGTTTCATTTCTTTATGGTAATAATTATGATTTTTTGTGGGAAACTATTGGGTAATCATTCATTCAAATTTAAAACAACAAAGCGTTCGCCTGGGCAAACAGTTGTTACTCTTCCCATCACTTAACTGTTTTTTCGAAAGATCTAGAGAACTGATAACGACAAAATTAATAGTCTGATCAAACAGTTATTCATTTTGTTTGCGTTACAAGACTTTTATTTATTTACGACTGGTTACAGTATAATTTTCGAGCATTAACTTTGGATCAACTGTAGAAAGTGTTACACTATAGTCCTGAAGTTCACGTCTCTCTTCGTCAGATTTAATATTGAGAAAAAAGATCAATTGAATCGCCAGACAATGTTGAATATCAATGGATTCTCCAACAATGGAAGGCGGACACCAACATTGGTTTTATTAGCATAAATATATGTTACATTGTCGGCTTCGCTCGTCGGTGACATTTTCAGGGAGTGCCTCAACTTGTTTCACAAAACAAAATTACTCATTTTTCTTCGATACAATGTTTGTTCCTTTTTTTCGATATTACAATAGACCGCACTTCCCTTATAATCAACCAATGAATATTATGAAATATAATTGTTGAACATTTCACATCATTGACATGACGAAAAGGATTTCTCTATTTGGAAACCTAACTCGATGTCTGATCCTCGTTGAATACGCAATTAAGCTTCCAATGAAACTATTGTTCGAAATATCCGGCTCACGAACGGACTTGAACGAACAAATTACTCAAATTTTCTCCTCACACGATGAGATGACTGAAACGATGGTCCGGGTTTTTACGACCAGTGAAATTGGACTGAAATAGTGTACACATTATTTATACCCTTCTTTTTGTTGAAACCTTTCCTCACTGAACTAATAAAAATTTACAATACTGTCTTTACAAAAAATCAAATTACACATTGTTTTCCTATTCACATCTGTTTAAGTTACTCCAAACCATTTTTTTGACACAGAAGCTGAAGTTTTCAATGATATCGATGACTATGGTAAGAATACAAAAACGTTTCACATTGCCTTGTTTTGTTTTAAAATTCATACACTCATATATGGACATTCTCACTTATCGGTTACTTAATTCAACATTTCATTTTACTAGCCTTTTTTGAACATGAAACCGACGTTCGACAAATCATTTCAATATAGTTGAAGGTTACATTTATTTTTCATTTCAATGGATGTACACACCCGAATCACTAACTTAATTAAAAGCGGAAGCACTCAGATTCGTGAACACTGTGATACTCAAATCATTGTGAGATATATTCTGCTAAAATGCTAGAATTCTTCAAAACTTTGCAAACCGTATGAGGACTCCTCATTTTCGAATCTTAATTCAGAGTTCCTGAAATTAATGTAATATATCACTGTTACGTTGCTAATTACCATAAGTTTGATAAAATAAACTTGTTATGGGAACTAAAATATACTGTGGATATAATAATTTCAAGGAAAGTGGTTATATTCAACAGTTATAAAATAGGAATGGAATGAATAGAATCATGATGAATTCGAACCTGAAATATAGTTTTTTTTCGTTACCAATTCGTAAACAACTCATTTGAATTGTTTTATACGCAAAAGAAGGTTACATAACATTAAATGATTAGTAGACAGGTCATAACACGACTGTAGGTGATTATTCGATCAATTTCAGTTAAAACTTGACAACAAGAAACATCTGCAAGGTTAGCGTCTGTGAGATGCAATACAATATTAGCTGTAATATTAGTAAGGAGAGTTATTTTTTTTGAGTTGAATTCATTTTCAAATTCACATTTTCATGTATACTCCAAGTTATTTCTCATATTCATGACGAAGTAGGGTGTTTTCTACGGTGAGCGTTGCTTTAGGTACTCGAACCAGTTATTCATTAGGAGTACCTGGAATACCATCGTGTTTGATAACACATTTATATTCAACTTCCACAGGACAACCGAAGGAATATTCATCATCCAATATGTATTGTCGAAGGCCGAAAAAAATCTCATATTTTTCATAAAATGATATATTCACATGTTTTATCCAAACAGCATAAAATGTTACTTACCCCTTTGAATTCAACTCTGCATATGCCATGCACTTTCACAGATGACTTTTTTGGCATAAACATGTTGTTATTTTTACCAATGTTCATTAATTAATATTTCCAGAAAAGGCAGATTTTCACAACTATCCTTTTATCCAAAATTTGATAACTCTGTCCTGAAAAACATTCTGAAACATACACAATAATAACATAATTCAACCTAACAGAATGGTTAATACAACACCAAAAAGAAATGACAGTTTTTCCGAGCAAATGGGGAGTTAGACGCCCCTTCAATGTATTCAAAAGTTGACACAAGTAATTCCCACTTTGAAACACCTCGACACTACTAGTTCAGAAAGTCTTCTGATGTTGACACATGTTTTTGATGCCTACCGTTCTATAGGTTCGAATTATTTTGCATACGCGATAATCAAGTCTGTGGTTGACAATGTTTTGTGGTGTATTTCATCAGTTCGGACTTCCATTGTCTAATCTAATATAAATTGATTTGAAAACCCTGAAAAATAATTTTTAATCTTTATTTTTCAGCTTTAATTCATATTTCAATTTTATTTGTTTGGTTGTAGCTTATATGTTAATTCTTTGTAATTTCAGGTTTTGTTTAATGAAATTGTTATTTTCGGTTAATCTTATTAATTTTCTAAAAAAAATTTTTTCAGTGTTTTCAGATCAATTTATATTAGATTAGACAATGGAAGTCCGAACTGATGAAATACAAGTATGACGAGTTATATAAAAAAATCATATAAGTGGCCTATTGGTATACGGTACAAATACTATCAATGTACTATATTTTCTACTATATTTCTGTTACCACCAGAATAATTCTCCTTCGGTAATGATATGTGTCTCATTATGATTCGGTATGAATTATTTTGATGGATCACAAATATATCAATTGAAAAGCGAGCGTGCTTTTGACCACACGATTGACGTAGAACTTCTTCAGCTCCATCTATATGTATGTACGTATATATGTTTATATATGTATAATATAAATACATACGTATATACATATATTAATTTTCTACAGATATTTGAATTCATTATGAGTTTTCATGGATGAATTACCATTTTTTGAATATAATTTTTACTTTTATTTAATATTTTTATTATCGGATACATCAGTAATTAATGTGGTTGTTTGTTAGACCAAAACAATAGGCTTATGGTATGAGAAATAAGATACATATTTTTTAGAATGAAAATTAAATAGATATCTAGAGAAATCTGCATCGATCTTGCTGAAATTAGTGGCAACGTATGATATTGTTTTCCTAATTCTTCAGAGCCTACTCGACCGTAAATGTGTGCTCGCACCTCTCTCTCTCTCTCTCGTACCCCTACAGTAATATACAAGAGGTAACTCTCTTCCTATCCTCACTAAATTATACCTCCCTCTCCACTTCCGTTCGCCTCACCCGGTCACACTTTTCGTAACATTCTCGTCACGCAACTATTAGCTTACTCCCCAAGTCAAGCGCATGTAAAGTAGTTTTACTTCAATAATAAATAATCTATCCCTATTTCGCTGATACAAAATTCAACTGCGAACAAACAAAAACAAATATATTGAGACCAAATTTTCTGTCTCTTTCGGCCTATATTCACGACTGAAGAAGTTATTAAATACACCGCAACACATGTTGCGATTTCATAAAATATTTTCTGAAAATATTATGATTATGAATGTGTCCTAAGTTTTCAGATTATAAATTATTGTACTTTTTTGAATATATACATCTAATTAGGCCTCTTCGTAGGTTGTAATAAAATCCTCAGTTACAAATTTGAAGACCGAGAATGGTCTCTGGTACAGCACAATATTTATAATAATCAAAATTACAATTTACAATTAGTGATATTGGGAAAACTATGCTCACTATGGTGAAATTAGGTATGCTTGCCTACTTTCGTATTACAGAACTAGTGTAAATTTAACAATATTTGGCGGATTTGAGATAATTTGGATACCTGTTTCCTATATAATAAACCCCTTGTAAATAAAATCATCAGGAGTGCCATAAAATCATCACCTCAAAAACACTTCTCATCTGAATTATACTTATTTTGAAGAGAGAAGGACCCTTTCTGTCTCTTCCAATAAATGAATACATGCCTTGCAGATGAGTCAAAGAGATTTGCCTATTTGTCAATATAATCATTACCATCAAGATAAAAAAGATGCCGGACACACATCAAAAACAGTTTGATAAGTACGAAATTGATTCTTAGGATGGGAGGTTCACTGAAACGTTCAACTTAGTCAATGATGGTCTTACTCTTTGCATTGTTTGTAAATTCGTGATGAGTTGGCACATTAGTTCAAACCACCTCCAGGTAATGTCCATTTCTATTCATAGTTCTCGTGATTTTTCGAATACCATTCCATCTTTCATATCCGATGGAATGTGCCAGAAAGAATGACAACAATTACATTATGTTAATTAGCCCATGACTCTGCGAATTATATATGATTGTTCGTGTTGTCACTTTAAACGCTTTTGTAAAGGATGGCCTTTCAATCCATCTTCGATAAACAAACGAATGGTATCAAGACAGTCGGTGAAGAGTATAGAGAAAAGGTCCGCCTTTATATCCTTTATATTATGATAAATAGTCTCAAAATTTTATAACCTACTGTGATCTTTGCATTTGAATTTGAAAGGTAACGGCAGATCTCATTGGTTTCTTCCCTGTCGGTTCACTATAAAGAATATTCAGAATATTTTGTGTTGAACAATGAATGTTGGAAAATATTAGAGCGAAAACATTTTACTTCTAATAGGCCATTCAGAGAGGTGTGAGTTTTTGTCCTCCTCAGTTCGACTATTCGCCAATGGTTGCATAATTTTATTATCGGTTCAAATAGTTTATTAGTTTCTTCATGGATATTTGTGAAAAATACACTATTTATTCCAGGAAATTTTAAAAAAAGTAAATATAATGGTGATTAAATATTGTCAATATTCTTCATTGATTTTAGGAAAGGAAGTCTTTGGCTTTCTAATACTCCACCTTGATAAAAAAAAACATTCTTTACCAAAAATTATTCACTCCTAAAAATATAACCCTTTCAATTTAAACAAGACTCCTTTGACTTGGATTTAATCAAATGAGAGAATGAATGTCATACCATATCATCGATGACTTAGTAGATCAAACTCATTCCGTGGCATAAATTCGTATTATGAATGAATTGTGTGTTTTTCATAATAATAATATCCAGGATAGTACTGAAGAATCCTAAGGCAAGTGTCTTACGGCGAAACATCGATGTCTACCATTGAAGATGACAGTGTTTCATGTAAGTGAAAATGTTTACCTTTCATTCAGTATATTGTGTAGGAATTCCATTCCATAACGAGTGTTTGCGATACAAACTAAGTAGAGAAAAAGTGTTTTTTTTATAATCAGTGTTCATATAAAAGTATTTTTTTCGAAAGAATTTTTCTTTCCTGTAATTCAATGTTTATATGAAAGTAGCTGTTTCAGGAGGGCTTTTTCTGCCACATTGTGTCGTGAAAGTTATTTCTTTGCATGATCTACATATCTATGTATAGCGTTACTTTTTCAAATGGAATAGTTGAAAGCCAAAAACTTCCCCAAAAATCAATCATTCTTAGAAATAAAGCACTCTCAATTTCTTCATCGATTTAGCTGGAGAAAAAATGTATATAAAAAAACTACCTCAAATTTAGAAAAAAAAGCATTTCCAGTTCAATGGAGACCATTTCTTCAAATTATATTATGAAAATATCGCAAAGATTTTCAATTATATGAGTCTAATTGATGATTATTATAATTCTGCAATATATTTTCAATGAAAAAAGTTTCTTTTCAAGCATTTTAAAAACAATTACAATATTATTCAATAAATTCTAGAATACCATGCATATGCAGTTAGGCCTATTCAATCGACTATTTTGAAAAAAGAAAGCATTGAAATTGAATATATTTCATAAAAATCTTATGAAGAATGAAATGGATATATCGAACAAGAATTCATATAGTTATAGTTTCATTGTAATTGCTAACTTTGAAGACTCTTCAACATCAATATTGGTACCTAAAGAGCCTCTCTTCAAAAAAATTCATGAAAAACTTGTTATTGAGTGAAATTGAATCCAGTTCAGATAATTTCCTCATCATACCTACTGTTGGTGTAATATAAACCGAGAAAAATGTATCAGTTTTGGTATGTGAGAAAAATTGTGTTTCCGGTGAATGAGTTTGCGCCAGAGTACCTAATTGTTTCTTTTAATGAAAATTTGAAATCCTCAGTGTGTTATTACTGGATCCACAGAAGCAAGGATTGGTCTCAACAATTTCAAATAATATTGTTTTTTAATCGTTAACTGAATCTTCCAGAAAAACTCTGGACTTGTCTAGTCTACCAGATGAAATATGAGCAAGATGCTATTTGAAACGAGTTAGGCTATCTCGTTTAGATTGCCCAATATATTTTGATCATGATCTTCGCAACAATTTGACGAATCTCAGACTCTTTCTTATTTTTTTTCGAGTTTAGTAAAACTTTTATTATGTTTTGTAAAAGTTGGAGTAATTAACACAAGCATTGCTCCCATTTTGTGAATCTCATTTAGAAATTCAAGTTTCATTGTCATATATGCGACGAAAATGTATTTTTTAGTTATGAAGATAGAATATTTTTTTGAAACTGAAAAGAAATGATTCTCTGAAACGTATGATCAGCCCCGATATTTATACGATATTATTTATTGTTAAGTGTATTAGATGGTTATTTTGGTATTATCGATATTGAATAACGGGTTTTTCATTAGATTTTATCAATTTGTGATTTGAGATAATGAATTGAATTCCTTCAATAATTAGTAAGAAATGATTCACCGACTGAGTTGAGTGGAGTCTGACTCTGATACGACAGTATCTAACTGAATCTTCATGATAAATTTTTTTGACATAGGTAGAAAATGATTTGACTAGGGACTGCATTCTTGGCAAACTGATAATTGATTTTTTCCGGAGTTTCATCTACAACGGCGAATGCGAATATCAAAAGTGAACAAATATCTCTTCCAAAGAGTATCCACCAAGTGATAGGGGGGCTCTACCCTCTTAAAAACACTTGTTGAAAAATTCAGAAGTATATGAATCACATAAATACACAAAATATATCAGACGTAGAATTATTTTCATCAATTTTCACGGTTTTTAATTATTCATACATCTAAATACGACAGATACCTTCTGATTCAACTATTTTTTGAATGATCCAATATTAGAACCTCAGAGTTGGATAAAGATTCGTGTTTTCAATTCAGAGTTGATTTGGGTAGTACCCAATCAGTCCTAATCATATTGTATTTCCAAGGATAATTTAGGGTTCCTATTTATCAAAATCTAAACAGGCACACGAAGTCAGTCCCAATATTGTAAGCAATGATACGTACAACAAAAAATATTTATATCTCTATGTTGTTTTAACTACTTAAAGCCACCAGAAAGAGAGGAGACAAGTTGTTACCAAATCCTTGGATTCTACTCACATTCCTGAAAATAATATGAGTCTACCCCCTTCTAGTTAAGACCCCCATTCGCGGTTGGATTTCTTTGATATTATAAGGAGATTTCACCCAAAATCATAAAGAAAAATATCTTTTCAATACTTACTATATTAGTCATTGTATTGAATTCTGATAAAAAAAAGATAATTTTCCAAAAAAAGATTCTTGTAAATACAATATTCATTTATTGCAAATAAACTAAACAGCACAAGCTGAACTTTCATCGAATATTCGATTTTGTTTTATTTGTAATTATTCAATAGATAAAGCCGATTATTATTATTATTTCATTTATTCTTTTAAATTATCTTCCATGACGACATTGGTATCATTGTAGTCTTTTTATGAAGTTGTTTGGTAATGTTAAAAAACAGTGCAGTGCCCTCTGTGAAGGTTGTTCCTAAATGATTCGATTGAACAAATCGAAGCAGATAAAAGTAACTTCTTTCCCTGTATAATAACTTAAAAATGGTTCAAATGTTATTGAACAATATCTGTGGTGTGCCCATTCTATTGTTTACTGTAGTCGGCCACGAAATTACCTACAATCATAGATATTTGTGTCATTTCAAGTAACTTGATTATGATTCTTGAGCTTTTTCTATGTCTCCGATGTAGATTTTCATTTTCGTGTTAGCGAAGTTGCGTTTGACATTGAATTTATTCACTTCTCTCAACTCCTTGATCAGAACTTCATTAATCTATCACTGTAATTGTATAACTGCGTTTGTACCACTCTATAATTTCAATAGTTATTGTTTGTGTTGGCTGCGTATACATATGAAATAAAGCTAGTTGTTCTGACGAGTCGTGAAATATAAAAATTCAAAATTCTAATCGAGGGTGCTAAGAATATTTTCACTTTTGAACTTTCAAGCACAGCCGATGCGTGAGAAATTTTCAAGTCTTCCCAAATGTCCGGAGTCGGCAGTAAACGAGTAACGATAATTTATAACAAGTGACTGCTGGGTATGTATGCCACAATAGAGGGAACCTTTCACTATATGCGAGGATACTGGTAAGCAGTGGCAAAATTCAATACATAGGCGCCACTTTTGTAATCTTGCAGCCTCCTAACCGTAACATTCAGTGCTCAACGGTAGTCCAGATGAAATGATTGATCAGTGCACATCCTGTTATGAATGATAGTTTGTGATTGACATTTGTGATCAATATTTGTGATAAATGTTTGTGAACTGAACGAACTACTTGGATTATTTGATACCATTATCGTAAGTGTTTTTATTTTTGACCAAACAGAAGATCATTGAACAAATTTTATAAAAAAATTGTCAGTTTTAGTATTTAGTTTGATGTATCAACGCTTTTGGGTGAAGCATTGAGCTGACTCGTTTTGGTTGAAGGTGGAGCAAATTAACAAAAATTTCATCAATTAAGAGTAAATTTCGATTATTTTCAAATGTAAATGTGCTCTATTTATTCTGAGGAGTGCCCGATTTGAAATATAAGAAAGGCTCAAATATTACTCAAATATTACTCGAACAATACTCTACTGAGCGTTTCATTTCGAAAAGTATTTTTTTTCATCATTGGTCATTATTTTAATTTATATCAGTCAATTCATACATAATCAATTGAATTTCATTTGTATAAAAAAACCTTTTCACAAAATAACTATTTATGTTATAAATGATCAAACTTCTATTTCACTTCACTTATAGCGTATTCGCATGAAAGCAGTTTTTTGAATATAAATTTTCTCACAAACTCCGATCGTCGCTTAATCTCAACGACGTGATACAAAGTCTAGCTATTATTATTAAAAATTTAGTGTTAAAATATGTATTATATAATGAATATGACGTATGTATTCTCAAAACGAACTTAAATTGAATATTTCCCAAACAAATGCCTTACTTATGACACCTACGTTATGCAGGATAATATAAAAACTCAGATAAGAACTGGTTTTGGTTAACTTTTATCGTATGCAAAAATTTATTTCAACTCCACTTGTAAATTAAATGATAATTTTAGCCATTTTATCTCCAATATTATGACTTTATCAAGTTAAGTCATTACTGATTTTCAATTTGGGTTGGATATTTGAATAATTATGTGATCACTATTGACTCAAAGCAACTTGAGGCAATTATAAGAAAAATTTTGCACGTCGATTTGCTTTCCATGTTTATTTTATTGTATTTTTCAGGGTGCTTTTATTGCGACACCTAATTTTCGCACAAGAAGTAATATTTTTTGTGTTCGGATTCGATTCTCAACAAATTGAAATTATTATGATATTTTTCCTTTGTGAAATATTTCAAAATAAACACAATTGAACTCATCAGGTATTCGGCACCAGTGATTTTTTCTTTAAAAAACTTGGTAGAGATCCATGTGTATAATTACCATAAACACGTCCGTAAAGAGAATTAATCGCATCTAACGATATCTTGATTTCTAGTTTAAAAAATCATCATGACGTAATGAGGAAAACTTAGGTAAATTCTTTCAAAATACCCTAAATAAGGTTACTGATGTCTGAAAAGGATGTCTAGAAGTTACGGTGGATATGACAGAAAAGAAAAGGTTCATAAACCTGTGTAATCGTTTTAATGAAGAAGAGACTACATCATGGAGGGTTATTTGTCAAAAACATGATTTTAACACATGATTTGAATACAAACACTGATCAGTTGAATATTGGTAACATTTCTAGTTATCGTCTAAAAACGGGAGTCGGATTCTGAAAACTCCCTTGTTTAATAAATCTTAATTTTAGAGAATTGCGTTTATGCGAAATAAACTTCCTGAGAACGTTTTTTTAATGCATTCGATCTTCAGCTATTCAGTGCTTGTGTACTGGGGACCTCATTATATTGGGTGCGGGAGAACTCCCATGCAACAAACTTGAACTGGTGGGAGACATGTTAATTCATTGCTAGAACGGTTTGTTGGACTGTGGAGAGCTGTGATTGAATATAATTTTGTATTCTTAAAGGATAACGCTCCTCAGCACGTCCATATAGAAATATCCAGTATTTTTTTGACAAACAAAATTTGTTTGAAGGTGGTTGACAATGTTTTTTGATGCATTTGATATTATATATCATATTAGACAATGAAAGTCCGAACTGATGAATTGTAACACAAAATGAATGCTCATGATTGGTCTGCGAACAGATGCAAATCCCATAGCAAATTTTTGGGATATACTTAAAGTATCTATATTTGTAGAGTAGGGAGGGTGACAGTAGGCCCACAGCACTTAGGCCACATGTGACTCATTGTACATTCTCCCGAGGAGTTGTCCTCCTAGGTCATCGTCCATCCTGTCCTTTCCAGAAGGGTGGACAGGCCACTAGGAGACACTTTCTTTATATCGGCCAAGACTCACCGAACACACACTCTCTTATTGAAGATAACTCCAGACACAGGCATAGGACATGTCTTATAGTTTCATCTTCCTGTTCACACATCCTGCATAGAGTTGTGTCCATGAGCTTCATATTATGGAGGTGTCCCTTAGTTGACAGTGGCCAGTTAGAAATCCTACTGTCAAGCGTAGCTTTTTCCTGGTCATCGCCAGATATTTCTTCGGCTCCAGCTTCTAAGGGTCGCCCAAGGTGATCCTGGCAAGAATTCATCCTTTGATTCTGGCTAGTTCCGGCATTATTGGGGTCGTAGGCCGTAGGCGTCACTGGGTCTTCAAATTCTTAGTCCAGCTACTTCCTTGGCTAAAGAGTTTGCAATGCGATTACCTTTACTCCTGTCGTGCCCTTCAACCTACTCCAGGATAATATTATCTACCAAGGCTTTGGCTAAATCTTGGTGACACTCTAGTACTAGCCCTGAGGTAACACATTGTCTGTTCAAGGCTGATAGGGCTTGTCTACTATCACTGCAGATTGTTATGTTTTTGCCAGAAATGCCATTTCTGGTTATTTCTTTTGTAGTGATTGAAATTTTCAGCCAGTTCTGTTTGAACCATGCTGGTATTTTCTCTACTTAAAGTAATTCATGAAAGACTGAGCAGCTAATTCAAGTGAAATAATTTCATTTTGTTATTTCATCAAATTTCTGAAAATGCATTCAGAAAATGTTATTGTTATTTTTAATTTTCTCTTCAAATTCGTTTTTTAGTAACAATAAATCTATTTTAAATTTTTTGTTGTTGGCGGGAATTCGGTCAAAATGTTGAAGAAAACCAATTATACGTTTCGAATTCGAAACTGTATTGTTTCATCTTTAGGACTCTGAAGTATAAGGACAATACATACATATAAAAATGGAAATTTACAAAGCAGTTCTGTTAGAAACAAAATAATTATGTAATATAACAATCGCTATATTACAAGGGCGGCTTTCCGAGTTAAAGGGTGAAGTGAATTATTTCGACAAAAAATATAAATACGTACACAGGTTCCTGAAAGAAGGTTGACATAGACACGAAGGGATTAACAAACTGAACTGTCTGTAAACCGTTCTTTCTAATTCAAAAAAAGCCCATGAAAGAAATGAGAATTGTATTTGGAAAAAGCAGTTGGTTGAAGATTCCAAAATTAGTTATTGTTTGATTTTTTCTATTAGATTGAAATATGAGGTGTGTAAGTTTTCAATATCCGACGTTTTGTTAACGCATTT
>WOGN01003062.1:0-15764 GCA_015342105.1 Leptinotarsa texana
GCATATTTTAGTTTTGCTCCAGGAACATTTTCTTCTGTTGAAAACATTCTTTTTTAATTGTACTTTAACATATGTTTATATGAGAATTAGGTAGTGTTTGTCCCTACCGAACTACTAGCGCTAGTAGTGAGTGATTTTTCGTACTTCAGGAAAAAGGTTCATTCCATTTTAACGAATCGTATTATTAATGACGTCGCTACAATTAACCGCTAGAAAATACTTAAGGCTGACTTTTACGAAATGTTAGCTTTTATATTGCTGAAAACCATTGGAAAGACGAAGAAAATGTAATCTGCCACTGAGAAAACTATATTTTGAAATTGAAAGGGTATATTTTTAGGAGAGATTAATTTTTGGGAAAGAAAGGTTTTGGCTTTCTACTTCTCAATCTATATTTTTCATTCAGAATAGTAATTTCTTCTGAAATTTCCTCAGAAAACTATCAAAAAATTTCTGAAAAAATTCAGAAAGAAAAATTATTCCTTCGTTGAAGCTGAAGCCAGAGCTTCGAGGCTTTCGAAGCTCTGGCCTGCCAGTTCATGTTCGTAGGGTGGTAGTCATTTGCACAAATCGTATTTTTTCATTATTGCGCCGTTTTTTCGAAAATAATTTTCAACTTTGTTGTTGTAGACATTCATCTGTTTCTAATTTGAACTGCCTCATATTTTCAGAAGCTGCATTTACTTTATTTATTATATAACTGAACAAACGTTAGAATGTTTTTAATATAGTGTTATATAGGTAGGTATTGATGTGGCTTGTTATAAGCTCTGGAGAGAACATGAGCAATGATATTCTCTTTTTTTGGCTTATTCAAATTTTGAATCTGCATTACTATTCTTCACAATCGTGCTGAACATTAATTCAAATATTTTTTCAATATAAATATTGAAGGAAGGTGATCATTGTCTAAATTGGTGGATTCTTTATAATCTAAAGCATTCTACTTCACATTTCATTTTTCTACCAGGTTTCTTTCCTTAATTATTAGCCGTTGCTTCCTAATCAGGCGAAATTGTGGCCAGCTCGATACCTGCCAATTGAAATGCGTAAAAAAAGAAGAACCGCAAGCGAAATAGGTTATGAGTTGTGACGTTTTTGGGAAAATTTCCATTTGCTTTTTTATAATTTCAACTCATTGGGTTTATAAATAGTGGTTCAAGAACATTTGCATTTTCTTATCCTATGATATCGAAATAATTTTTCAAGAATCCGAAAATGTCAGACGATCATATGCCAAAAGTTGATATCAGTAAATTGAGGCAAAGAGAGCTGCATTTCATCAAGGAGGTTGAAGCAAAAAATTTGGAAAGAGTACAAAAGTTGACGGCTCTTCGAAGGAAAAATCTTATAACTGGACTTCTGTTAGGAGTTGGTGTTCTTGGTATCTATGGTTATTCTATGTATGCTGTAAAGCAAGAAACTTTCCTTGACGATTTTGAGGAACCAGCTAAAGTACATCAGTAATGGCAGCTTCCTTACCACATATTCGTTTACCTCCTCTTCCATCAATTAGAGATTTAGTTAAGCTGTATCGCATTAGAGCTCTAAAGAAGTTATCTCAAAATTTTTTAATGGATGAACGCATAACCGACAGAATTGTTAAAGCTGCTGGACATATCAGGAACCATTATGTTTGTGAAATCGGTCCAGGCCCAGGAGGAATCACCAGGTCTATAATTAAACAGTCCCCCCACAAGTTAATCGTTGTTGAAAAAGATGCCAGGTTCTTACCAACCTTGGAGATGTTGCAGGAAGCCTGTAAAGGTTACATAAAAATGGACATTGAAATAGGAGACATCAGATCATATAACTTGGAGGCAGGCTTCGCAGGTGCTCCCAAACTGGGTTGGTTTGAAGCTCCACCACCAGTACACTTGATAGGTATATTTATTTAATACATGTTGTGTTATGTTTGATCTTAGGTTATGAGCGTTTTCAACTGATATAACCATATCAAAAAAAGAATAACATAAACTCTGTAAAAATGTCATTAGATAAAATATTCTTATATAATTTTTAGCTAGAGCTGTTGAAATAAAATTGATAAGTGAGTGTATTGATATATAATTGAAGATTATAGTGATTTTTAGTGCCACTTTGACGAAGAAAAAAGTTTTACAATAAAAACCAGTTTGTTGATATAATTTTTTTTGGGTTAGTTGTCTAGATTTTCCTGTGAATACAGTTAGAATAACGAAGGAAGACACATGCGTCATCATTAAAATATACAATAAAACACATACTTTTATATAACATTCTTTTGTAAAAGAAAGGCAAAACAGATAATCTCAAGTTTTTTACAGATACAAACAATTATTTATATATTAAATTTATTTCATTAGGCAGTTACACACAAAATATTGCTTTTGAGGAAAATGAGAGTTTTATATTTCTTGCACTTTAAAATTTTCAGGAAATTTGCCATTCAGCGTGTCAACAAATCTCATCATCAGATACTTACAATCTGTCTCTGAAAAAAATTCTGCATGGAGTTTCGGAAGAACTTCGATGACATTGACTTTTCAAAAAGAAGTGGGCGAGAGAATGATAGCACCTATAATGCACAAACAGAGATGCAGGTTGTCTGTCATGAGCCAGCTGTGGTGTGACGTCAACTATAAATTTACAATACCAGGTTCAGCCTTTCTGCCTAAACCAGATGTTGATGTGGCTGTTGTAACATTTATTCCAAAAAAGTACCCACTTGTTGATTTACCCTTCAAGATGGTGGAAAAAGTTTTAAGGAATATATTCAATATGAGACAGAAGTATTGTATTAGAGGTGCAGAGAGGCTATTTCCAGAGGATATGAGAGAATATCTAGGTAAGAAATTCAATAAAGGAATCGATTAACTTTATTTAGAAATTTTAATATATGCATCTTGTAAATCTGTAATCTAGGTATAAAAAAAAAGAAATATTGATAAGGTAGCACTAGATGTGTACAGTACTATAATATTGAATAATAGGAGAACGAAATAATAATACAAATGTATAAAAAAATGCATTTTAGTCAAAGGTGTAACTTTAATAGCCGAAGATAACTGAAGAAACATTTTTGGATCCTGCACACCACATCTGAAAAACTATTTAGAAACCAATATACCAAGTTTACTGAATTTTTAGCATCTCCTAAGAATATTTTCATAATTTGAAAGGGTTATATTTTTAGGAGTGACTAAAATTGATTACTTCCTTTCTTTCTTTGGAAGATTCCCATATTTTTCTGTATCAAGATGGAGTAGTAGAAAGCCAAAAACATTCTTTCCTAAATATTTTCATATTACTTGATATAATTGAAATCATTAATTGAAAATACTTTCAATATATGCAATTTTTATGTATTAATAATATATTTTAATTTTAGGTTTGAAACTTTTCAAGTTAGCCGAAGTTCCACCTACAACCAGACCATTTCAAATAAGTAATGAAGAATTTGTAAGGATTTTTTATGCATATAAAATAATATGCGAAGAACACCCTGGAATAGAAGATTATGATTCAAGGGGACCTAAACTCGTAAATGATGAAGAATTGGAGGATTAGTTTTTGATTAGAGCCTAAATGTTAGCTTCTTGTTAGTTTTTGTTTCAGTTTCCAATATACTTTAAATATAGTACTTCAAAAGAGATATGTCTTATTTTGTGTTCAACTTGTAGCTTTGAGCATTTCAGTTCTGGTACTCTCATATATCTCATACATCATACCTTTGAGAAAGTCTCCAATATTTAACAGACGTGGCCGGTCATCAGTTTGAATTTAGGATGAGAGATTTTATCATAAATTATTACATATGAAAACTGTTGTAAAGTGAAATTTAAAAAACACTGGAATATGAGAGAGTATTTATAGATAATGGAAGACTTACTAATAAAGTTCACTTGTATGTAAATGATCTTTCAAAACATTCGATCAATGGGAAAGTTAGCATGTTTGCAGATGACACAACAGTTACAGTATCTTGAGAAACCCTTGAAGAACTTTATAAGAACATCAACATAACTGAATGGAAACAAGTATATTTTTAGGAGTGACTAATTTTTGTAAAAAGAGCCTTTTTGTTTTCACCTCTTCTTTATACAAAAATTGTAATTCATTAAAGAAAAAAGTAATACAAATTATGAAACAGCAAAAATTAATTGGCGCTCCGGGGTGACTTCATTGATTCCAGTGGCACATTTGCTTTTTCAGCTGCAGGAAAACCTGGAAAAACCTGCAGCATGACATCATCTGAAGATCTTGATCTGCCAATGTCCTCTCTTTTATAAATATAAATTTATAATTATAGGGTGTCTCTAGAGTCTAGAGTCTCCAATAAATCCAAAACATTGCCAGAACACTTCGTGACACGACTATCGTCAAACTTAAAACAGTCCGTTTTGTCTTTGATGAATGCATAATAATGACCTGATACAACGCCAGAACCACAGTGAACAATGACTGCATGAAGATTATAATAGTGGTCTGCTAGATTGAAGTGTTCATCTATTTCGAACTTTCATAAGAATTTGCTGCCTCCGTCAGAGGTTGAGTCATGTTTGAAGATCATCAGTGTCGTTATTAGATTGACTGGTGCCTCAGCTTGTTTTCTTATAATAGTCAGTTAGTTTTTCGCATGTTTGGTAATACAGTTGATCATCACCCGTTAAAAGTTCCATTTTCAGATAATTTGAGAATAAGCTTTGCACGGTCTGGTTATCAGTTATATTAGGAAGCTCTAGTTGAAGTTCCAGAAAATCACATACGTTTTTGCTACCTCTTAAATATTTACTACAAAGTAAACAAGCGAGGATTTTGCCAGCAAACGATTTACAGACACAAGACGAGAAATACTGTACAGAATCATTCAATCTAGAGCGGTCAGGAGAATTGGTTCTGCTATTTGTTTGTTCACGAAGAGTTTTAATATTTTATGCATGATCTACACATCTTTGTAAAGAGTTTATTTCGAAGGTAATTGTTATTTTTCCTTTGGAAGTTTCATACGATTTTTTTGTAGAAAGATAAATAAGCAAAGTCAAAAAAATTTTTTCCCATTAATATAACTGCTTACTGAAACGAAATTATCGATATATGAGGATAAAACGATATATTTAAATTTTCTCAAAAAAAAAAAATTTGGAGTACTTTAATAATATAACGTTTAGCAATAATATCAAATAAATTGGAACTTGGGAAAGCTTCTAATCTTAGCTTTTTTCCATATATAACTTGTCTGTAAACAACTAAACAAAGTATATCAGGCAATTCTCCAAATAATGCTTTTCGATAGGGAAGAGCTGAAATTATATTATGCCTTTGCTCACAGTCATACATTATTCAATATCATAACTTGCGGAATAAAATCTGAACACAAGAGAGAATTGTCGATATGAAAAAGGATGAGACTCTTGTTTGTTTTGGAATACAGATAATCGTATAGAATCACTTTCAGAGAATACCGCATTCTACTATTCCATTTGAATTATATATACATAAGTGTATAATGTATTGATTTTTGTCTACTGTCTAATTTATCATAACTTCACGAGCAATTACACTTGAAGTAGCAAAGCACAAAACAACAACTGTTGAAAAACTAATCTACAATTGTGTAACTCTTTACCAGCTAACCATATTCTCAATAATATCAGTGACTATGACAACTTCAAGAAATAAACAAATAGATAGGTATCTATTTAAGGATTGCTTCCATTCTGTTCAGGAATTTCTCATTTACTTACTACTGCTACTATTATTAGTGGTACTGTTGCTGCTACTGATATTACAACTATTATTACTTCTAAAAATAATTTCATATTCAAAATTCACCACTTCGTAGTTTAAAAGATAATACCCTTAAGACATGTGTTCATATGATCTTTTTCTCAAAATTACCAAAAATTATATTTCGAGACGTGCAGTTTTATATCCTGCGAAAGAGGTCATGAACTCGAATAGTCATTATATCGAACGACCATTGTTTGATAATTCCTTGATTTATTCAAACCTCGCCCGTTATTTTCAGATCTTAAATAGGTTCTATACTTCAACAGTGTTCATCTTGCAAGTGCAGTCATCTACAATGAAAAAAGGGTTTCAATGTGTGAGAAAGTTTACTACAAAACCTCAACTTCCTGAATGTGATTTTACTCCAAAACCCTATAAGGTACGATTTTTTTTATTTGAAAATAGTAATAAAGTTTCATCACACGATTTTCTCATCTCCTCTCATTTGAAAGCTCATTTCCGTTCACGTTGTAGTTGAACTATTATTTGATTTAACTGATGATTACATCCATCCAAAAAAAGGAAGAGAAACATGATTTACTTAACAGTGTATGTTACTCATTAAAAAAATGCATTAATAAATAAAAATGTATCAAGATGCATTCGAGTCAATGTCCGATCGAATGGTCTGGATTTTAGCTCGACCTTGGAATAATCAGTCAAACACTATCAATAGGTCATCAATTTGAATAAAGTGAAGTTTAACCTATTCGATTTCGATTGTGATTAATGAAAATTAACGTATTATATTACAAATGAAGAGTTATCATTATGAAATTCTGGCAAACTATAATAGGGTCTATACCAAAATTTATGCACTTTTAGATAATTTATTTATCTATCTATATCTATTTGTCAATCTATCTATACCTGCTATTAGAAATGTGAAAGTTTGTGAGGACGAATGTATGTATGTATGTTTGTGTATCCTTCACACCTAAACGACTAAAAGGATTCAGATGAAACTTCACATAAATACAGCTTATATAAAAGAAAAACATACCTATATGATACAATTTAAAAAGGTTTTGTGCAATTTTGGTGATAATATAATGTTATAGTATTAAGTAAGTCGGAAAAATTCTTGCTATTTGAGAGCTATCTTGCGTTCTTAGAGCGCTTTAAATGGTCTACTACATGTGTTCTGTCTTTAAAAAACCTTTTTTTACAATGCACATTTTAGAATTTCTGCCAAATTCTGATAAAAATTGATACGATCGTCGTTTTAAATATTTATTATTGTGAAACTTTGTCTTTTATATAAAGTAGTTGGGACGAATCATTTAAAAATTATCACGATAAGATTAACTTGACGCAACGCAGTAAGCATTACGCGTCGCGTCTACTATAAGACGACGGGGGACGATGCGCGGGGGTAGAGAGGCGGTCTAAGCAATGAAGCGCCATCGACGAGAACGCGACCCGAACGTGGGCACACGCATGTGGGCAGACGTAGTTGACGGTTGTATTAGTTTTGCGAATTTTTTTATAGGTAACATAATTCGATTCACGAAGCTATTCAGTACTTAGTGCAGTTGGCATATTTAAGTTACTGTATATTTAAAGTAAAAATATAAATGACTAGTTGTTGCCCGCTTTCATATTAACGTACAGCCGAAGCTACTGAACCTAGAATCTTGAAATATGCAGGTAGGTTCTTTGTATAGGGTAAATAAGCATCAAGAAAGGGAATCTCAGGAATTTTCACCTTCAAGGGAGAAAGATAGGGGCTCAAATATTGTATTGAATTTCGCCACGTTTGAAGTTGGAAACCTGAAGTTTTGGGTATATAAAAAATATTGTAACTATTTGTTTAAAATAGTCTGTAACGAAACTTAATGTGACAAACCAAACTCTATCTATCAGTTTTTAGGACAGCTTTGTAATATGATGTGATGCATATGTAGTTGTGCATTTTGTTCAAATTCTTGAATAATATTTCTCGGTGTTTGATAATGTTATGACTAATTTCAGGGTCTTTCTTACGATGAAATAACACAAATTAGGAAGAAAAATTTGAATCCAGCTTTGACGACATACTACAGTAAACCCTTGGCTTTGCATCAGGGGTATAAACAATGGCTATTTGACATACATGGAAGAAGATACTTGGATATGTTTGCTGGTGTCTGTACAGTATCAGTTGGGCATTGCCATCCGTAAGCAAAAATTCAGTTTCACCAACATTTACTTATCTAATGTAATTTATGCAACCCTCTAAGAAAAACGGTCTTATGAACATTTATTTTTCTGTTCACTAATCTAACGAGGACCTTTGAAGTTGAGCATGGAAATACTCAATTAGTGTAGTATGTGTGCTTGTGCGAGACAGCATTTTGAGAATAATGGCCAAAGCCTCAAAAAGGGCTTCTTGCAGAATTTTATTTAGGCAATTTCACATTTTAACTCTTGTCAGCATGTATATATTGGAATTGTCAATTTTTGCCTTGAAAAAAAACATAAATTTATCACCAATGAAATCATACATACTAGGAATACTCGTCAAACATATAACTTCCACATACAGTATTGTAAATATTAGGTTACTTCTAATTCACCTTATGTGATGGGCCCAAATATCTTTAATAAGTTACCAAAAGATATTAAGGAGCTCGATAAAATTAATGAATTTACCCGAAATCTGGAAAAGTATTTAATTGATAGTTGTTTTTATAACCTAGATGAATATTTTATATCATAAAATAGTTTTCTTTTGTATTGTATTTTATATTATGTGTTAATTTTAGAGTGTTTTTATATTAATACGGACACTACGTTTTCATGTGTTCTTCATTGCTGGACAAATTCTATACATACTTATATGTCAAACGGATAATCAATAAATAAAAAATAAAAGCAGCCAGACGTATGACGATAATGTTAACTCATTGCATGAAATTCTGTTTATTTATGTTCCAAAATCAAAGAAATATGCTGTGCTGCTCAGAAGATGATCTAAACAAATATGACAGCCACCTTTTGTCATCTACGAGTATTCGTGCAAGTAAAAGCACGTTATAGTCATTTGTAAATAATTTTATTTCTATAGTCCCGTTTTTCTCAATTCAGTATTACGGTTGCTGATGAAGTTATTCTTTCTCCGTGGTTATTAGTGCCTTCAACCACAACCTTATGGATATGGGAATGCACATCTTTTCTTTTTTGTCGTTTGTGGTTTAGTCTTCTCGCCTTCTCTTTGATTTTGGTGACTAGGTATTCTCTATGGAATTAGCGATCTATGCCTTCTCTCAGGTTATAGAAATCTATGTTTTTTTGTTGCCACGTTCGCGATCTGTCTATCTTTTCAAATTAATGTTATTCAATCTGCTTCGCTCTGATTAGCATCCACTTCTACTTGGCCTGAAGTCCGCACTTTATCTCGAATTTCCTTGATCACCTTCCATTTTTATATAACACTTTCGACCAATTTTGTTAAATTGTCGAACGAACCGTTGTTTTTTTCTATGATTCTTGTGAGAAAAATATTTAGAATCTTGGGCTTCTTTTCTTTCTCCTTGTCATACATTTATGCTATTTTTGAAGTTCATTGGAGAATAACACGCGTCACCATGACTGATGTACAGAAGTTTAATTACCACATTCAAAGGCGGTTTATCGTGGTCAGGAAGTAACTGCATAAAAATATATTCAAATAACAATTTTAAATGGAAATTTTTGGCTTTATAGTTCTTCATCTCCAAACATAAAGAAGTTAGAAAGAAATTGACTCAAAACAAACTATTTCCAATTTTATGACAATACTTTTTCATATATTATGTTTTGTAGCCTTCTCATGAATGACATCTCCAAACGTAGGTTTGGAGTAGAAACGTAGAGGAAAAAGTTATTTTTGTGTAATTCAATGTTCATATGAAAGTAGTTGTTTGGAAGGGCCCTTTTCTTCCAGTTTGTACCTGAAAGAAACTTCTGTGCAAGATCTATATATTTCTGAAAATGGTTTATTTTGAAATGGAGTTCTTTCTTCCTTTATTTCCAACATTTTCCAACATTTTTTGTTTGGAGTTGAAGAAGTCAAAACGCCAATTACTTATCTCTCCATGAATATGCCCCTTTTTCAATGTATTCAAATATTTTAAAACAATGTGTAGGTACCTAACATTTCTTGACGAAATATTAGTCAATATTCAATATTCAATATTAGGTGTATAAATTCGAAGGAATCTGTTTAAAATTTGTTTTTCCGTTAACCAGCTGTCGACAACCCTCAGAAGTCAAAACCTGTGCGAGCTAAGGATTAACGAGGTCTTACCTTACCAGAAATTACAATTTTTGAGAAATAACAACAATTAGGATAAATTAAATTGAAAGACAAAACGGAAGTGATTATAGAAATTTACTATTTTGTATTCCAGGAGAATTACTAAAGCAGTAACTGAACAAATGGAGGTATTGGGACATTCGACAAATATTTATTATCATACAAAAGTGCATGAATACGCAAAGAAGTTGGCAGACAGTTTACCTGGAGATTTGAAGGTGAGGGATATATTGAAAATATTTCTTTTTATTGCATTTTGGAAATATAATACCGTTCGAATTAAATCTAGGAAACGATGTCTTAATACGCTATATAATTGTCAGCTAAAGCTTTTATTATGGGGAAAATATGAGTCTTAAAAATAGTTACTTTTGTAAAGGAACTTGAAAGATCCAGAAAATAAGTGAAATAATTTCTATTCTTTTTTTCAATTTGAAAAAGTATCTTTTAGAATCAATTGTAAATTGTTATTTTTTCAATATTACAGTGCATTTACTTCGTAAATAGTGGATCAGAGGCGAATGATCTTGCGTTGTTAATGGCCAGGTCGTATACAGGGCGAAGCGATGTTGTGTCATTGAAAAATTGCTACCATGGAATGACTTACCAGACAATGGGATTGACATGCAACAATTATTATAAATATCCTGTTCCTGGTGCAGCGGGAATGTTCAAAGTAAGGCTCGAAGCATTATCCAGGATATCTGTAGATGAACTAAAAGGATAGATCATAAAAACTTTTGCTGACGAATATTAAAGTACCTACACTGCATCTCACAACATTTAGTTGTGAGATTTTCACTAAATAGTTTCAAAAAAATGCAACACGTGTTTCACTATACAATAGCTTCTTCAGGCTTCTCTATACTGAGTATAGACCCGCCTATACTGAGTATAGACCCGCCCATACTGAGTTTAGACACGCCTATACTGAGCAAAGACACGCCTGTACTGAGTTAAGATACGCCTATAGTGAGTCTACACACTCCTGAAGATGCTATTGGATACCGAAACACGCGTTGCGTTTTTGTAAAACTGTGTTGTGAAAATCTCACAATGTGATTCGAATATATCTCCTGTGATATGAATTTGAACGTTGTCCTTTGCATGATTTTTGTAAATAGAGAGAACACATTTTTTAAATTAAATCGAACTGTGCGTATCTTGAGAAGTTCAGCGACTTTCATATAATTCAATTACATGAAAGTAGTTGTTTTGAAAAAGCGTTTTCTTCCAGTTTGTATCCGAAAGTAATTTCTATGCATTATATACACATCCTGGTAAAGATGTTTTCGAAGTTATTGGCTTTTTCACTTCCTTTGCAAGCTTCCCTCATTTTTAGTAAAACGATGCAGAAGTAGAAAGCCAAAACCTTTCTTTCCCATTGAAATTACGTTTTTTGTATTAGTTGGCCACAACAAAGTTATATTCATTTGAACGGCATCAGATTGAAACCGAATTTTTAACTAATTCAAATGAAATGATATAGCTGAATGAATCTCCATTGTTAAATTTATTTCTTAACGACTAAATTGGTAAGCAAGTAAGACACGATATATGTAAAATATATGTAATAAGAAGTTGATTCTCAGACTCACAACCCAGACGTATACAACGGCATTTGGGGTGGAAACAAATGCCGTGACAGTCCTATTCAGACAGATAGACCGTGCTCTTGTTCGGGAGCATGTGAAGCTGGTTTAAAGTATGTGGATCAGTTTGTAGAAGAATTGAATTTTAACATTCCTAAAAACGGCCTAGCAGCATTCTGGGCCGAGTCTATTCAAGGTGTAGGAGGAGCCGTGCAATATCCCAAAAATTACATCAAAAGTGTATATGATATTGTGAAGAAACATGGTGGTCTGTTTGTTTCAGATGAGGTGAGAAATGACAATTGAAAAGTTCAGTTAAAACATTTTTGGTAACTTTTTATTAGGTTCAAACTGGTTTTGGCAGAACTGGTGACCATTTCTGGGGTTTTGAGTCTCATGGGATCGTCCCTGATATAGTTACGATGGCAAAAGGTATTGGAAATGGATATCCGCTAGCGGCTGTAGTAACTACTGAAGCTATCGCGAGTGGTTTATCTAAAGCTGGACATTTCAATACGTACGGCGGAAATCCTGTTGCTTGCACCATAGGGTTGACAGTTCTAGATGTAAGTTACCTACGTATAAACATTTGGTTATTCTTTTTCAGATCAGTGGGTCCATCAACCACTTTAGGAATATCTTTCATTTCAGTTGGAAAACATCTGTAATAGTTTATGTCAATATTTATAACTTACATTTTTGAACACTTGAGACAATGAAAGATTACTTACACATGCGCCATGAATGAAATACGTGGAGAAATACAGTTACCAGACTGAGTCATGGCTGGTGGGAGAAATCGTACATACATACTTCTTGAATATATCAAGGAAGGAGTTATTACCAATGTTACGACTATGCGTATGTACTTAATAGTAAGGGAGTCGCTGATTCATATTCGATAATTTCTGAAACACACAATTTACAACTGCACTTCAATTTTAATTTATGATTATCGTACTCATTTGTTCTATTTCATGAAATAATTGAAATTGTCTTACAGTTTGACGCTGTCTCTTTCCTATATATACCACAGTCGAACAATCTTGTGTATTCTCCACCGAGCTGCAAGCCCTGAGACTGGTCGAAAATTCCATCTCGGAGCTGAACAACAGAAAGACAGTCCATCTCGTCTTCCTGGATATTTTGGAAGCCTTAGACCGAGTCTGGCACGAAGGCCTGCTACACAAAAGGCTCGATTTCGATCTGCCGCGGGGTCTGGTCCGGTGGATTAAGTCCTTTCTGAAAGGCAGAACATTTTAGGTCCGAGTTGAAGGAACCCTGTCTTCCGTTAGGGAAATCGAAGCTGGAGTGCCTCAGGGAGCTGTGCTGTATCCACTACTGTACAGACTTTACGTGAGCGACCTTCCGAAGTTCGATCACGTGAAGGTTTCCCTTTACGCCGATGATACGGCTCTCCTCTCTTCTTCCAGGGGTCGAGCGTTGGCGATCGTCTACATGCAACGTGCATTGGACGACCTCGAACGCTGGTTACTTGACTGGAAGATTCGAGTGAATCCAGAAAAAACTAACGCAATAGACTGCGGGAGACGTAAAGTTTCTCCAGACACAAGGGTCACGATTTCAGGCAGGGAGATCGAATGGCAAACGCGAGTCAAGTACCTAGGTCTTTGGGTAGACCGTCGACTCACCTGGGCAAATCACATAAATTCTATCAAGAGTAAAGTACAGATGAGGATAGCTAAACTCTATCCTCTGGTCAATAGAAATTCAAAACCCAATCTTAAAAATAAGATTCCACTATACAACACGATGTTCAAGCTTGTTATCATGTATACTTCACGTGCTTGGGGACAAACCGCCCCGTCAAACTTCTCCATTTTGGAAAGGTTGCAAAACAAACTTCTCAGTATGCTAGTGAATGCTCCATGGTTCGTGCGGAATGAAGCCATCCGCAGAGATTTGAAACTGTTAACTATACGGCAGTCCATTCAGTCGAGGAATCAGAGTTTTCGAGTCAGCGGAAACTTATGATAACCCATCAGTTAGGGAAGCTATAGATTACACTATAGACGACCCCACTCGATTCAGAAGGCCCCGTCGCTCGGTTGAGTGAAGGTCCCACGACGTCTGTTAAAATGAACAGTTTTTTCATCAAATACCCCAGTCAGGAAGGGGTACACAAGGCCAGAACGGCATAAAGGTCATTGACCTTTATGTCGCCACCAAAACACCTTACGTTATGAACCATTCGTCCTCCTGACGAATCTCATTTGAAATGGTAAGGGAAAAAATTTCCATCCTGATGAAAATTAAGATGACTATGATAAGGTCGATATGTAGCAAATAACAAATGAAGTTAAATGTTGTAATTCGAGTCGCAGCCTAGGATTATAAAAACATTTAATTAGTTCGGACTTCCATTGTCTAATATGAAATAAAATGAGTTGAACTCCCTGAAAGAATCAATAAATGTAAAGAATTGGCTAAAAAAATGACAATTATATTAAGCAAAAAAACTGAAATTACAATAATATGGCGCCTGTTGACGTAGCGAACTTGTTAAGCAGACTGTGGATGATTTTTAGTTTCTAATTTTGTTGATCCATTCTTCTCATTTAGTTTAACTCATTTAGTACCTCAGTATTATAAGGTAATATGTAATCCGCCATTTTGTAGCTGCGGCCATCTTGAATTGTCATCTTTTTCACAGTGTACTACTATTCTACTAGTCAAGCCCTTTTATTGTATACTCATATTGAAATAGGTGTAAAAAAAAGTAATCCGCCATTTTATAGCTGCGGTCATCTAGAATTTGCATCTTTTTCAAAGTGTACTATGTACTATTCTACTGGTCCAGCCCTGCCATTTGATACCCATATTGAGGCAGTTGTGAACAAATGTTTAATCCGACATTTTGTTACTGTAGCCATCTTGGATTTGCATCTTTTTCAAAGTGTACTACTATTCTACTAGTAAAGCTCTGTCATTTGATACCCATATTGAGATAGTTGTGAAACAATATGTAATCCGACATTTCGTAGTTGCGGCCATCTTGGATTTACAATGATACAGAATTTATTTTGTTGCATTGTCATCAAAAGTAAATATGTATACCAAATTTCAGATCAATCTGTCAACAGGAATGGGGTCAAACTTCAATTACTAAATTTGGCCCAAACAAATAAATAAATAAAGTTACAAACATGCCAAGCTGATAAGGCTGTTTAAAAAGCTAAGCATATATAGGACAGACAGCGGGAGGCGACTTTGTTTTTTACTAGGTATGTAGTGATAATGAGAGCAACTACTAATATACTCATCCTTTGTTTTATAACCCCAATAATACTCTTTTGTTGAGTTTGAGAAGTTGCCAATCAAGACTGAACGGCTTAATTCAATTGAACACGGACCAAGAGTATCGTAAATATATTATACAACAACCAAATCAAATATTATAGGTCTCAACGACACTTATAAGCCAATTTCTTTCATTTTCCAAAAACTAAATCGTTTTCTTAAAAAGTATCTTCCTGAAATTGACTTATTTCCTTTAGTTTGTAATAATTTCTGAGGGATTCTTGAATTACTCATTCCCAAAAAAGGCAAAAAAAAAATCTTTCAAATAATATCAAACCAGTCGCTTTGCTATCAGTGATACAAAAAATCATGGAGAAAGCCGTAAAGCACTATATTCTTAAATATTTGGAAGGTTTCAACATCTTGAGCGATCATCGATATGGCTTTCGCAAACAAAGATCAACAGGCGACCTTCTGTCGTATGTCACCCATATTTGGAATAACGCAATCGAGAAACATGGAGAGTCAAGAGCTGTTGCGCTTCATATTCCTAAGGCCTTTGATCGTGTTAAACTTCGATGATATGGCTTGTCGGATCATTTTTGTGTATGACTCTCCAGCATCTTGAAAGAACGTTTCCTGCAAGTGGCCTTCGATGGATTTATATTAAATACTATTATCAACACTGGGGTACCCTGGGATCCAAGGTGCTTATCATCACCGATTCTTTTTTTTTTGCAAGAAACGTCCAGTGCCGTCGTACAAATAAAATGCCATCAAATATAATTTGCGCATGTTGTAACAAATCTTACAAATCGAACCTAATGGTGAAATGTTCAGTTTGCATGCGATTTTTCCGG
>WOGN01003063.1:0-15763 GCA_015342105.1 Leptinotarsa texana
TTTATTTATTTGTTTGCGAGCGCTTTCGACAGCTGGTCGTACTGTCATCATCTGGCCCCTCTCAAACTGCAGTTTGAAGTATTTTATTATTTGACTTCTGTTACACTATAATTTATGTATAAACACATAATTTTAATATGTTCCTTCTGAAATGTTTTTCATAAAATCATTTATTACCATAATAATTAAATAATAATTAATCAATAATCATTTCTTTCGTTACCATCATCAGTGTTATTTTATACTCAGGGTAATTATTCACTAAACGCATATATCCTGAAAAAATCGTTGTAGGCCCGTTGTATTTCAAGTCGATTGGGTGTCAATACTGTTTTGTTTTGGCGGTTAGGCGTCCAGCCCCGCTAGAAATTGTCTAGACACTTTTTTTACAGGATTAGGAATGTATTATGACATATTCAGTGTCAAGAGTAACAGGGCCGAGAGAAGAAGGATCCAGACACATAAAGTCGAAGAAGTTAGCATTGTTTGAAGAATTACATTTATTTGATTTCTGTTAATTAAAACTGTCTCTTTTGTTTTCCCGTGAATAGTGCGGGTGAACCTTTTGCTCGAGTAAATTACCGATTATAATCAATAGTTAGTAAAAATTCAAATCAGTAAAATATAAAACTCTTCAAGATCTTTTACAAATGAAGTCATTCCACGTAATTATTTAATAATATGTTTCAGATTGTTATGGTATCCATCAGTTTTCAATTTTAAAGTAAGTTTACTAAGATAAGTTACAAATACTATACTTTATGTTAGCAAATTGATTGATTTTCTCGGCAGGAGGAATTAAATGATGATGAGTTACTCGGAAGGTACCTGTTTCAAGTCTCGTATTGATGGTAAGAGATGCGTAACAATTCCATATTTCTATAAAGTTCGTTCCTTTTAACTATCAAGTAAGTTTTATCAAAATTAATGTATGTTTGAAGGTGTTTCACAATGTTTCATTGTGAATTTCATCAGTTCGGACTTCCCCTGTCTAATATGATATAAAATGATTTAAAATCCCTGAAAGAACAAATAAAATGAAATATATATTAAGCAAAAAAACCCTGGATCGGAATCACAATAAAATAAAATACGAGCAACAATTGAAAATTGAACCATTAAAATGAAATGAAAAATTCAAAGATTTCAAGCCAAGTTAATTCACGACGTTTCGAATGTAAATATCCACAATCGATTTCGGCTGATGAGTCATCACCCAAAGACGACTGTTGATACCAGCAATCAAAACTTCATGAAGGAACTTGGCTTGAAATCTTTCGCTTTTCATTTTTTTTTAATTTTCAATTTTTTGCAAAATTTTTATTTTATTGTTTTTTTTTATTAATATAATTGCTATTTTCATCTATACATTTTAATTTACATTTTTGTTTGTTCTTTCAGAGATTTCAAATCATTTTATATCATATTAGACAATGTCAAGTAGAAGTATGAAGTAATGAACTTCAAAATTATTGTACCTGATATTTCAGAAAATTCACCTATTTCCAGAAATAATTTGTATATGAATAAGTTGAATTCATTTGATTAAAAATAATAAATAACAATGATAATGTACTTAACAATAATTGGAAATATTTTATATACATTTTTCAAATATTTTTTTCAGGAAAAGAATTACATGGCAGTGGAAATGTATACATGTGGTATTTGATAAAGAAATAAAAATACATGGTCCGTCATTTCTTGATGGAATATTGGCTACATTCCTGTGCTACTACGTCTTTGGCTTCGCATATCCCCATAAAATGGGGGAATACTTGAACAATTCAACGGTGAGTATTAAAAACTGTGCTATTCTCTAGATTTTCGAAAATTCCAATAATCTCTTTAGTAAACAATTTCAAAAGTTTGAAATCAGTTTTATTTTTCATTTTTCGATTGATTAAACTCTACATTTTGAATTATTTTACTATTGACAATTGATTTTAAAGATACTAATTTTCGCTATCTGAATAATTGAAGTTTCCAATCTTAAACGATTCATAATTTGTTTGTACATATTTCTTGCGAAAAGCTTTACATAAGACTTTATAGATACTGTACTGATAAAAAACTTCACTTGAATCATGTTAATTTTGTCTCAGGACAATTTTTTTCTCTGTTGCTTGCGATTAATTTGTAAATGACTTTGAATTTCAGATTCCTGCTGGAAATTTGTCGTCCCAAACCTACAAAGTGTGGCGGAATAAAAAAGTAACCAATATTCATCCTATAGTCAGCAAGCTGATAAAAGCAATCGATCCATATATTGCTGATGAATCGCATTAAATTATTATTTCAATATAATTATGTACTTTTTATGTTATACATACATACTACGTAATTATCATCACGTATAATAATTATCGTCATTACATGATGTGTTTTCTATTTTGTATAGTACTCGTTATAATCTTTCATTCTTTACTATGTTTATTATTACTATTTGACTGCATTACTCACTTATTTTAATTTTTACTCTGTACCTAATGTATATTATGTTAAGTTTGAATTATAATACAATATAATCAAGTATAAGTTTTATTTACATAATGTAGACTAAATATCCTACATTGAATAAAATTCCATTCGTTAATTTTAAAATGATTTTATTTAATGAACTATTTTGTTGATCAAGAAAATGATAAATTATTGTTTGGTATCTTGATAAGAAACCTATAAATTGCAGTTCTCATTCAATAACTAAATTATTTGCAATATTTTTTGCAAAGTTAAAACTTTGGATGCATCCAGTATTAATAAACATCTTCAATTGAATGGTTTAAGATCTTCAATTAGAGCACTACTATAAGTCTTGCAGTACAATAATATGCTTTGTTTGTGAGTCAATAGAATATTTAAAAAAACTTATTTTAGAAAATCACAGTGTTCATATTTAGTGAATTCGCAATGCAGCATTTTAAAAGTACTAATTTTTCTACTTAATTTGTTAACAAAATTTTAAAGTTTGTATTATGATATTACAAAACAACCGATCAATATATATTTACTAAAAATGCAACCGATGTTTTATAATTTTTCAAAACTATGTTGAATTGAATGCGTAGTAAATTTAGGATGCAGTATTTTAATATTACAAATCAATTTTCACCTAATTTGCTTAACAAATTCACAAATATCGTTTTGTAATAGAAAACAGAAAACAAACTCCCATCAAATGTTTACATAAAAGCAACAAATTTTCGTAATTTTCTAAAACTGTGTTGGACTGAATGCGTAGTAAATTTGCAATGCAGTTTCTTGAAATTACAAATCAACCTTATCGAAATTTGTTTAACAAATTTACAAAGGATATGTTGTATTATTACAAAACAATTATCCACCAAATATTTACAAAAAACAACAACAAATATATTGAAATTTTCTAAAACAAAGTTGAACTGATTTCGGTAGTAAATTTACAATACAACATCTTGAAATTGAAAATCATTTGCTTCACAAAAATACATAGTTTGTATTGTAATATGACAGTACACACGTCAGGTGTAAGTTTACTAAAAATTCAAATTTTTTTTGTAATTTTTCTAAATTGAGTTGAAATAATAAATCGTGTGGTAAATTTACAAAATGTTATTTGAAAAAATGTTATGCGTAAAACTTCCAAAATATATTTTGTAAAATTAGTATAGAAATTTTTAACAGTGTAGTAATGTTATGTAATGCCCTATTCACGAATATTTTGATAAAATTTTAAATTTAATTTTAAAAGAATGTGTGTGGAGATATAGCTCTCACAGTGATGTAATCATGCAAAAAAAATCCCCATCCAATAATATTCTGATGGAAATATTTAATTTTCGTTTAAAAGCATGAAAGGGTGCGTGAGGGTTGTTTTTCTGCCAGGCAAAATATTCTGAGATATAGGTCTGAGATATAGGTCTCATTTAGCATCCCTTATAGTATATAATTATGCAAAAATATCTCCATCCACGAATATTTTGATGGAGTCATTGAATTTAATTCTGAGAACATGTAAGGGTGTGTGGGAGTTGCGTTTCTGCCCGGCAAAATATTTTGCGATATCAGCACCTCTCATAGTAATGTAATCATGCAAAAAACTCACCATTCGCGAATATTTTCATGAAATTATTGAATTTTCGTTTAAAAGCATGTACGGGTGTGTGAGGGTTATTTTTCTGCCCGGGGAAATATGCTGAGATATAGGTCTCATTCAGTACCCCTTATAGTATGTAATTTTGAAAAAAATCTCCATCTACTAATATTTTGATGGATTGAGAGGGTTATATTTTTAGGAGTGATTATTTTTGGTGAAGTTTTTGGCTTTCTACTACTCCATCTTGATACAAAAAAAAATGAGGGAATCTTCCAAAGAAAGGAAGGAAGTAATCAATTTGAAAATAATAAGTAATTTGAAAATAAGAAATAAGAAGTTAGCAAAGAAGTTACTTTGCATGATCTACACATCCATATATAGAGTTACTTACAAAATATTTTGAGATATAGGTCTTATTCAGCACCTTTCATGGTAATGTACTCATGCCACAAAATCCCCATCCAATAATATTTTGATGAAGTTGTTGAATTTTATTTTAAAAGCATATAAGGGTGTATGGGTTGTCTTTCTATCCGGCAAAATATTTCAACACACGGGACTCATTCTGTATGCCAAATTAAATACATTCTAAGAAAAGAATCATCATCTATAAAATATTTGAAGAAATTATGGATTTTTCTTTAAAAATTATTAAATAGGGAGTGTGGGTTGATTTTCCCCGCGACAAAATATTTCAACATATGGGTTTTGTTCTGTATGCTTCAATGAATATATTCGAAGAAAAAATACCCACTCATGAATGATGTGAAGGAATTATGGATTTTTATTGAGGTCATTGAGTAAAGTCATTGCTGGCCACGAATTTGATCCTCATTTTGGGAGCCGCTGATAGTCGAGTCTCGCGCGATGCTTCGACAAATTCATGGCTAGATAGAACTCGTGGCTGCTTTCACATTGATAAGGTAACTTATGTGAGACAGACTCGAATCTCAAAGTCAAGTTTATATGACCTTAAACATAGCTCAATAGCACATGGTGTCAGTCAAGATCAATGTTATTAATGACGTCATATTGGTGTAAGTTCCAGAATTGGCTGTATTCTCCTACTGAAGTAAGTTCAGAACACATTTTTTTTAATACAATATTTATCGTTGAAATTAATATAAAACTGATAATTACTCAGGAACCGCTGACCCGATTGTCAAAGAATAAGAATTTGAATTTCTTTTCGGAAATATATTTTTAGCAATAATGGACACAATATTCAATATTAAGAAGTACAGTCGTCATCAACCGTGAAGTTAATATTGAACGTGCGTTTTTGAACCTCAAATAAACGGTTTATGTGAAGTTATCCACGCTTTTCTAGCCACGCTTTTTGACGTGTAGACCATCGACATCGGGATAGAGGAGAATATCCGTCCATTGTTGCCAAGTTTCACATAATTCCTAGCCACGCTTTTGTATGCCCCAAATTGTAATATATTATGAAAATAATAGTTTTAGATTTTAAGGATGCCCTGAATGTATTAGAAACGAAAGATTCCTAATTTACCAATGTCCTAACTTTTAATTTCTTGAAAGAATTTTGAAAAATGAAAGTGAAAAAAATAAAAACTGATATTTTTAACATATTTTTTCTTATATCTCCGGTAATAGTGGATGATCGTTGATGAATTTTCCACTGTAATGTAGCACATTATTCATAGATATCACGTACAAGATCAAATCAATTTGCAGTGCCGTCTGAGGGGGTGTAAAAAATTGAAAATGAAATTTTTTGACATATTTTTGCTTATATCTCCGTTAATAGTAGATGATCGTTAATGAATTTTTCACTGTAATGTAGCACATTATTCATAGATGTCACGTACAAGATCAAATCAATTTGCAGTGCCGTCGGAGGGGGTGTAAAAAATTAAAAATGAAATTTTTTTACATATTTTTGCTTTTATCTCCGTTAATAGTGAATGATCGTTAATGAATTTTTCACTGTAATGTAGTACATTATTCATAGATATCAAGTACAAGATCAAATCAATTTGCAGTGCCGTCGGAGAGGGTGTAAAAAATAAAAAATGACATTTTTGACATATTTTTGCTTATATCTCAGTTAATAGTGGATGATCGTTAGAGGATTTTTCACTGTAATGTAGCACATCATACATAGATATCACGTACAAGATCAAATCAATTTGCAGTGCCGTCGGAGGGGGTGTAAAAAATTAATTGACATATTTTTGCTTATATCTTCGTTAATAGTGGATGATCGTTAATGAATTTTTCACTGTAATGTAGCACATTATTCATAGATATCATGTACAAGATCAATTCAATTTGCAGTGCCGTCGGAGGGGGTGTAAAAAATTAAAAATTAAATTTTTTTACATATTTTTGCTTATATCTCCGTTAATAGTGGATGATCGTTAATGAATTTTTCACTGTAATGTAGCACATTATTCATAGATATCACGTACAAGATCAAATCAATTTGCAGTGCCGTCGGAGGGGGTGTAAAAAATTAAAAATGAATTTTTTTTACATATTTTTGCTTATATTTTCGTTAATAGTGGATGATCGTTAATGAATTTTCCAGTGTAATGTAGCACATTATTCATAGATATCATGTACAGGATGAAATCAATTTGCAGTGCCGTTGGAGGGGGTGTAAAAAATTAAAAATGAATTTTTTTTACATATTTTTGCTTATATTTTCGTTAATAGTGGATGATCGTTAATAAATTTTTCACTGTAATGTAGCACATCATACATAGATATCACGTACAAGATCAAATCAATTTGCAGTGCCGTCGGGAAAGTGTAGAAAATAAAAACTGATTTTTTTTGACACATTTATTTTGAAAGGTCTCAGTGCCCCCTACTCTGCCGTCAACTTTCAATGGAATGATTTTCTACATTGAAAGTGGACGTTGCCCAGCAAGAACCACGTAGAGGTGTAGGGATATCTCTTGCCAGGGATGGAAAAAGCGGGATGTAGAAAAAAAAGTATTTTTGGGAAAAATGAGACGTAGTTGCTATGGGTAGTCATGTCTCTCAGAAAACGCCTTGTAGCTCCGATCCTGATTCAATTTCTATATTAAAAAAAAAAGTAATAGCTTTATTTCGTTCTCTGAGAGAGAGAGAGAGAAAGATGAAAAAATGGAAGTGTCGGTTCAAAGGATGAAAATAAAATTTGCAGAGGCCCAGTTCCATGGCCCTAAAAAAATAAAAATGCATGTTGGAAAATCACCCATAACAACAATCATGACACAGGAATTATGCTAGAGTATATGGAATTCAAGATTTTGATTAATGTAAATTTCAATGTGAAGCATTATAATGCCAATTTCGATAGATCATATAAAATAATTATTAAATGTCAGTTTTTGATAAATTTGATAAATCGTCTGCAAATCTTTAGCACAATTCCTGTGTCAAGTAAAAAGTCAAGGAGTAACTGAGATCTGGTATCACTTGTATTGTTTCAGCTGTAGGAAAAAATAACCTACAGCACTACCCAAAACTTCAAAAATAAACAAAATAAATATGAAAAACTAACCAAACATAAACTCTAATAAAAAATAAACGTAAAACGAAATGAACATGGCTTGATATGTTCAAACTCGATAATAAATAAAATAAACATTATTCAAAAATAAACATAATTCACATAAAGAAAATAAATAATGGCAACTCAATATGCTAAACATAAAGGACAAATACCAAATTTGTATCGAAGACTGTCTTTCCTTGAATCATATTCAGAAATATCGATACATTTCGTATGACTTATCCTCTGACAACTGCTGCATGTTACTTCAAAAGATAATTGTGACACTTCATTTCCGCAAAACAAACATTTGTCACTCATATCATGGGAAGACCTAATTATAATTTCTTTTAAACTATTCCTATAATGTGTTATATTAACATTATTATTTAAATTTTCCCCTTGCACAAACTTATTGAAAAAATATATAATAAAAACCCCACAGTTATATGAATCTACTTGTTTATCGTGTTCTTTAATTTCGATTGACCACTTCTCAGTATCCAAATATGTTCCATTAACTTCATTATAATATTCTAAAAATTTCAAAAATGAATTCAAATATTTATAAATTTCAATTTTAGTACTTCCGTAGGGGTTCAAGAAAATGAATTTTTCATTTTCAATATCGACAAGCGCTAAACAAAAATGATGAGAACTTGAATTATCTGAGTAATCTGAATAATTTTGAATAATTGGAAATACTATAAGATTTTTTTCAATTTGGAATTCAGTAATCGAATGACGTTTCTCTCCATTGGCAAACAAGAATATTCTGGTAGCCAGCATGTAGGTTACAATTTGAAATGATTTTTCAGGATCATTAAATATGTTCAGGCAAATATCTACAATAAAATTTGTAAGCCAAGCTTTCCCAGATAATATTTCAAAATCTTCATTTGTAATTTCTTTCACTTCTCAATTGAAATTAGGAAAATACGAAATATAGTAATTTCTTCCAATGCTTTTATAATATTCTGAAGCAGAAACTAGCCCATTTGGTAATATATTCAGTTCATTTACAGTTTTCCATTTATTAAATCTAGGTGTGACTACTGCCCCTGAAAGAACTGGAAGCATAATAAAATTAAAAAACTGTTCAATTTAGGAAACATTTTACCCCAAAAAAGTTTATTTCTATATATTCGTTCTACTTTAATACCCTTAAATGTCCAAATTACCAAATCACACCAACACCTGTCAGTTATCTCAAGAAGCCCTTGAATCTGATATTGATATTTATGATTTTTCAAAAGAAGTCCAGAACGTTTATCACAAAAGGTTATTTTACCAAGAAAGCTTGCCTCATTGGGATTCAAATTTCTACATGAATAAGGACATTTAACCTCAACCAAACCATCATTACCCATTAACCCATCTGGAGATCCAGCAATGAACTGATATTCTTTATGAATTAATAAACCAGAAAAATCACACTTACTGCTAGTTAATGCCTCATATTCACTAATTGCTTTCTTCTCAAATTTAATGCCATGACTGATTGCTACATGAGATTCAATATTTATTGGATTCGAAATGCGCTTAAATATATTTATCAAGCTATCATCACTTTTACTTAGACAAATATTTCCAAAATTAGATGCAGTAACTCGAATGCCCCTTTCTTTAAACCATAATTTAGAAAGTCTCTGATCTCTGGTACTTTTCTCAATTTTGATTAACTCTTGAAAAGATTTTCTATAATTCTCATCAAAATATTCAGAGCATAAATTTTCATACCCCTTATCCATATCTACTTGAATTTTGGTACAAAATTTACAAAAAAAATCATCATTCAAAGATGTCTGAAAGTCTTCGATACATACTATATGCACCCAACCATCACATTTGTCGCATTGCACCCAATCAGCCTGGAATTCCAACTGTCCCCTTTTACAATACATGCATAAATCTGGATTGGAATTTCGTGACTGTTGTGATCGAGAATTTTTAAGTGCCTGTTTGAGTGATGTTCCTAAAAAGTTATTTTGAATCAACTTTTCTTTTTTTTGCCAGAATTCTTGGGAAGCAAGTCCTTAATTGAAGTCTTCAATTTGAGGTCTGCAACATTTTGTTTTGGGAATACGAAAATGACATTCTTTGAAAGTAAACAATACATATTTTCTAATTTTTCTGATTATTCTACTACATTTTTGCCTCATAACTCCCTTAGCAAGAGTATTTTTCACAATACCGAACCATCTTTCAACTGCAGCATTACTTAGCCTTTCTTTATTATTTAAAAGAATACCACTCCAAAGAGGGGTAAACGGAATGTAAGCTCTGAAAGAATGATCATAAAATTTTAAATTGCTGTATTCATTAATACAAGTGACATTATCTAAATTATTATTAAGAGAGATTTTGACTACAAGTTGTTTTAAATATTGGCAAAACAGAGTGTCTTCGAAAAGTTTTATTTCATCATCAATTGAATAATCAACAAGTTTAACGTTACTATCACTCAGAGCATTCGAAAAAGATATTTTTAATAAATTTTGGAAGGCATTTTTGAATATAGAACTCTTTGTATTACAATGGGTTAAGATATAGAAGTTTTTAAACCAAGCACAAAAAATTTCCCAATCATTAATATTATATGCAGAGGCTATGATTTCTTTCATATGTTTTCGTACTATATTATCTTTATAATGGATATCAACATCACGAGTCATCAATTTAAACATATGGAAACAGCATATATGTAACTGAATTTTATTAGAGGGAAACGCAATCTTATCATTTACACAATGAAAAGTCATATTTATGTATTCCTTCAAATCAAGGTTATTGAAAGAAATACAAGCAGCATTTAAAAGAACAAAACTGAAATCAGTTACAACTTTTTTAAATGCTGGCCATTTATTGTTAATTACAAAACGACCTGAACTTCAAAAGCCATGCACCTATGCTGCCACCATCATGTTCACATGAAACCATTTCCACTACAGGGCAGAGCCTGTTTGATTCCCGTATTTGAATAACCCCTGCATAATAATACACTTTTTTGCCACTGTTATCAGGACGACGTACTATGCTTCCAGTAGCATCAAGATGCAGAACTGTAACTTCACGAAGAGAAAGCAGAGCTAATTGTTCAGTACTATATATAAAAACATGAAATGGAATACCTGTAGACTGAATATAATTGGGGTGATCTCTTTGCATTTCAATCATATCAATGAGATCATCATCATGCCTATCATTTTTGGCAAAAGCTTCACAACGTGCTTTCCTATAAACGGCATCTGATTTGACTTCATCCAAGTTACATTTTTCCAAAGATTCATAATTTAAACTTAATACATCATTTTGACGCTGTTCCAAAGCCTTAACATTCAACAAGTCTCTTTGTATTAATTTTCGGTTGATTCCTCTTAATTGAGTTGATAAATTTGTTAAATGGTTGAAGTCTCTACCTGAACTGAATATCTCAACCCTATGTGTTGGATAGTTCATTTTTGAAACGTTTCTGATATATAAAATAAATTTTTTACAGGAATTATGTGCACAATATGCATATATTTTAATTGAATCAGTTTTTTTTAAATACCGGTTGTGTTTGAAATACAATTTACAAGTGTTATTAACTGAAACAATATGTTTATTGATAACTAATGGATATTTTTCCTGAATTAATTTTTTATCTTTACATATTACAGAAAATTCTGTCTGGGTTAAAATAAAAACACCCTCTTTGAAAGTACAGTTTTTGTAAGTTGAAGTTTTATAATTAATATTTTTCACATTTTCAGAACCTTTTGGCATTATTCCATGAGTTTTAATCACCTTTTCGCGGATACTTTTAATAAGGGGAGATACTTCACAGAAATCAGAACTAATTTCCTGTTTATTTTCGAAAAAAGTACTTATTGAAGTTTCACATGGACGAGAAACAGAATAAGATTCGTTATTTGATTTTGTTGAATTTTGAAATGAAATATTTGTGTTCAATGGTTGAGGAGGAGAAATGTTTTCTTTGATATTATCCGGTGTGGAATGCAATTTATTTTTAGATAAAGTATTACAGAAAGATTCGTTATCACTAAATGCTGACACATTCTCTTCTGGTATATATTTCACCCCAATTTTGTCACTGTTTCGACGTACAAAATAGAAAATTTTTCTACGGTTTTTCTCCGTGTTTTTTAAGTTAAGGTATTGACAGATTTTGGAATAAATTGATTTTTCGGAATAATATTGTTACGATATTTACTCGCGGTTCGATTAAAACAACAACACTAATAATACTTAGACAACTTTTATTCACTTACTACACAACTAAGTACTGCACTGATTACAATTCACTTAGAATACTCGCTTGCTAATCTTACTACTGTCTGACTAATCATGATCCTGTCGAAGGAATTCACGAGTTTATATAGACCCATCGATTTATCTCGAAGTTCTAGGAAAATCGTCGAAATTCGCTTGCTATAAATTTCCAGTTAATCGCCTACACGTGCGTGTGACGTGATGCTCTACCTGAGTACAGATCCCTTCGTGGAATTGGGTCAGCGGCGACGTTAGATATTTCGTAACAATATGTTTCACATAAAAGATTTTCTTTAGAAATCCCGTTCTTCAGAAGTATACTGTTAAAAATAGATAATTTTATTCTTTTATTACTCTTAGTAAATTTTCTTCCAATATGCTTATCATCCTCATAAAGTTTTTCATATTTTAGATGCCCTTTTAACAGTTCACTGATTTTACCTGTATCGCGACGAAAAACATTATAAATATCTGTACGACTTCTCGCAGTGTCGACAGAAAAAATCGTCAGTAAGAAATCATTTCATTATCGTTTCAAGATGAATAACCATTTATTTTGTAAAAATAATCATATTTATATATTTTCATGTGTTGTACCAAACCGAGCAAAACTCCAAGGATCGAACATTTTCTAGAGTGGTTTGAGAAAAAATCACGTTACTATAGTGTATGGATATTTGGATATTTCATTATTGATTCTGAATATGATTTTAAATTTCTTTACTAGATTCTGATCTCACATAAAACTGAACATGGACATATTTTCTGATACATGATCATCTCAACTGTGTCATTGAACATTACTTTTTGAATCTATTAGTCATTATGCATTTTTTTATAAAATTTATAACTGAGTTATAACATTCCTTTAACACTCATAACTGTGGATTCACACTTATGAGTGTGAATTTACAATTATGAATAAATTCAGTTACAACAGTGAATTGTAAAATTAACATTTATTACTGAGAATTTAAGGAAGCTGCCTGAAGACAGTAATCCTTTCGCATATACACATTCAACACGGTACAATTGATGTCGGTTGATGAAACAAAATCCAATGTATAACTCGACCTACCCAAAACTTTATTCAACTAATGAATTTGCAACAAGTTATATGTTTTAACCCATAGTTGCAATAGTTGAGTATGCCTTCAGTTAACATAGGTTACTGGTTGGTAAATAGTTAGAAAATGGCTAGTGAAAACTTACCAACGATACTCCACAGAGACGTAAACATGTCAAAAAAATTAATTTTTATTTTTTCCACTCTCCCCGCTGGCACTGCAAATTGATTTGATCTTGTACGTGACATCTATGAATAATGTGCTAAATCACAGTGAAAAATTCGTCAATGATCATCCACTATTAACGGAGATATAAGCAAAAATATATCAAAAAATTTCATTTTTAATTTTTTACACCCTCTCCGAAGGCACTGCAAATTGATTTGATCTTTATAAATAATGTGCTACATTACAGTGAATAATTCATCAACCATCATTCACTAGTAACGGAGATAAAAGCAAAAATATGTCAAAAAATGTAAGTTTTAATATTTTACACCCTCTCCGACGGCACTGCAAATTAATTTGATTCTGTACGTGATTCTGTCCGTGCTACATTACAGTGAGTTATTTATTACCAATCATCCACTAATAAAGGAGATGTAATCAAAAAATATGTTGAAAAATTCCAGTTTTTATTTTTTATACCCTCCCCATCGGCACTGCAAATTGATTTGATTTTGTACGTGATATCTATGTATAATGTGCTACATTACAATGAAAAATCCATCGACGATCATCCACTATTAACGGAGATATAAGAAAAAATATGTCAAAAAATTTAAGTTTTAATTTTTTACACCCTCTCCGACGGCACTGCAAATTAATTTGATCCTATACGTGATATCTATGAATAATGTGCTACATTATTGTGAGAAATTCATTAACGAACATCTACTATTAACGGAGATATAAGCAAAAATATGTCAAAAACTGTAAGTTTTTATTTTTACACCCTCTCCGACGGCACTGCAAATTGATTTGATTTCGTACATGATATCTATGAATAATGTGCTATATTACAATGGAAAATTGATCAACGATCAACCACTAGTAACGGAGATATAAGCAAAAATATGTCAAAAAATTTATTTTTTATTTGTTTACATCTCCTCCGATGGCACTGCAAATTGATTTGATCCGATCCGATCATCCGCTATTAACGGAGATATAAGCAAAAATATTTAAAAAAATACTTTTTTTTATTTTTTACACCTTCTCCGACGGCACTGCAAATTGATTTGATCTTGTAATTGTCATCTATGAATAATGTGCTACATTATAGTGAGAGATTCATTAACGAGCATCCACTATTAACGGAGATATAAGCAACAATATGTCAAAAAATGTAAGTTTTAAGTTTGTACACTCTCTCCGACGGCACTGCAAATTGATTTGATCTTGTACGTGATATCTATGTATAATGTGCTATATTACAGTGGAAAATTCATCAACGATCACTCACTAGTAACGGAGATATACGCAACAATATGTCAAAAAATGTAAGTTTTAATTTTTTACACCTTCTCCGACGGCACTGCAAATTGATATGATCTTGTTATTGTCATCTATGAATAATGTGCTATATTACAGTGAAAAATTCATCCACTATTACCGGAGATATAAGAAAAAATATGTCAAAAATATCAATTTTTATTTATTCCACTTTCATACTTTGCAAAATTTTTTCAAGAAATTAAAAGATAAGACATTGATAAATTAGTAATCTTTCGTTTCTATTACATTCAGGGCATCCTTAAAATCTCCTCAACCTATAATTTTCATAATATGTTACAATTTGGGGCATACAAAAGCGTGGCTAGGAATTATGTGAAACTTGGCAACAGTGGACTGATATTCTCCTCTCTCCCGATGTCGATGGTCTTATGGTCTACACGTCAAAAAGCGTGGCTAGAAAAACGTGGATAACTTCACATAAACACACATCATGAGGGTTAGGTAAAGATCCAACTCTTTCTTTTTTCTATTATTATCTTGGTAACTAGTTTCGATATGCTTCGACTTATATTGGCCAAGTGTGCTCTTCTTTGCTTTAATTTTCTTTGAAGGAAAATTGATTGTTTTTGGTTCAAGAGAATCACCTGATGACGAAAACGATTGTTAATAACTTTTTGTGGTAATGCGATGAGCTCGTTTTAGATACTGCATGCTGCCTGCCCAACTAATTTTTTACAAAATATTTCCAAACAAATGATGATTTACCCATTGTATTGAAATTCTCAATAGTTTAACAAACTTTCAGTCAAATTCAAGTGTCAATTGTCAATGTCAAATTAGAAAGTGACAACTAAGTTTACTACTTCGCTATAATCAGTGAACTATCGATAGTATCGATAATTAAAATATTTCATAAACTATCGATTGTTCATTCGATAGTTGTACACCTCTAATTTGATTTAGATAGAATGAAATTGTGAAACGGTCTTTCTGTGCTTGGCTACAAAACAGCCACACATAGAACGGTAACGGCAATGTTGACGACAGAACCACTTTTCTCAGCGCCTCCAGTGTTTGGCAGCCGAACCTGAGATATAGCGCGAAATTCAAATAGTGGCTGTTCGCATTTTACTTTTTTGTTGAAACTTTTCCTAGAGATCAATTACCCTAACACCAAACTGCTATTTTTGCACTTGACGCACGTTTCGCTAGGAAAAGTTTCAACTGTTACACCACAGGTTCCAATCTCAATCTCCAAGCAACAATAAATATGTGAACTGATTACCTCAAATTATGATCAACCATATTTATTTTCAGTTAAATTTGTGTAAATGTGGTAATGAAACTACCATATTTATACATTATCACAACAAAACT
>WOGN01003064.1:0-15762 GCA_015342105.1 Leptinotarsa texana
GGTTGTGCATATTTTTACAATCCCTGCTATGTTCAGTAATTCTTTGTTTGAGATACCTGCCTGTTTGCCCTATATATATTTTCCCATATTCAGCACAAGGTATTTTATTGACAATATTGGATATCAGGTCTTTTGGTGTTTTTGTTTTTATTTTCGTGAATAAATGATTTTTCATTGAATTTTCAGATTTCATACTAAATTTAAAATTTTTATTTTCTAGAGTATATTTTAAACGTTTCCTTTGTGAATGTAAAGAATTACTTAAACATCTGGTGATATATTTTGTTTTCATATTTGGTTTGTTCTAGTTTTATCTTCTATTGATTTACTTAGAGCAGGTTTATCACTGATTTTTTTTTTACAGATCAAACACCTTCCGAGAAAATTGATGATACCTAGGAAAATATTGAAAACTTCCGGATGATGTACCTGAAAATGAGTGAGTCATAAGAATACCCAGGTTCTGTCATATAATCATACAAAATAAATAGAGGACTATTGATCTACGTCATAGCTATTTTAGTAGTAAAAATTAGATGATAGACATAACCCACATCACGACAGTAAATCCCAGATAACTCATATTTCGAATTAAGCTAAAAAATTAGGAAGATATCAGATAACACGATAATTCGAATAGTCCCATTGGTGCCAATAAAGATATAAAGAAATCAAGATGTTTGCTATTATGCAGATAGATAACGACGTTAGTGGAGGACAGTTCAGAAGAAAAATGCGTTCGAAGTGCGAGTTCATTTGCAAGTATTGTCAAAGAAGATTTACGAAACCCTATAATTTGATGATACATGAGAGAACCCACAAGAGCCCCGAAGTTACTTTCAGCTGCGAAGTTTGCGGAAAAAGTTTCAAGAAACAGGATAACCTTAAACAACATAGGTATGATGAAAGTCAATTTATTTTACTTTTCTTCATTCAGTGTTGGAGAGCTATCTAATTTTTAAAAGATTTGTTCAGTTTTGAAACCTCTCCATTGAAATTCTTGACCTCTTGCTAATTAACTGATATTTTACAACTTCATCAAGTTTTAATGAGTTCTTAATGCGTTATATTTGCGAAGCGATATTTCAGAAATGAACCTGAAAAAAAATGATGAGGGGTTTTCATTATTGTTAAAATGTTAAACTCCTGAACCTTGGTTCATTCCAGAGAAACGTTCAATGTTATTGAAATTAATTTTCTGCCGATGGAGGTTAGAAGTCCGAATGATATTATCGAATTGTTTTGTAATATTTAAACTCCAAACATGACAATCAAAATCTTGAAAAGTTTTTGTGGATGACACATTATTATAATAGACAATATCTGATGATGACTACATAATCCACAACGGTATGTCTCCACTTCGAATATATTTTGTAAAATGACCGAAACTCAAACTATTGAATCTGAAATCGCAACAATTTGAGAATTTGTTAAGTGCTTTACAAAAATACTTCTTTCTGCTCTAGTTATTGTAACTTATTTAATCCCAAAACAAGAAAATTTTATACAAAAATGGACATCTGTGCTTCGAAATTTTGTAACAACGATGGATTCTTTTTGTAATTCAAAAAAACATACGAACTCCGAAACATGGTATTCGAATTCTTGAGGGGTTTTTCTGAATGCCACATTATCATAAAAGGCAATATCTGAGGATAACTATTTATTCCAAAACGGTATGTTTGCTCCATTTTCTATATAGATGCGTTTCTTTTAAAATCAATGTGACCGCAATTGAATTAAAGAAGAATATGATTTGAATTTTTATGGTTTGAGCCTCCTCTTTTAATATATTATGTAATATGACCGAAATTAAAACCATTGGATCTGAAATCGAGACAGTTCGAACATTTGTTTTGTGTTTTACAAAAATACTTCTTTCTGCTCTAGTTATTGTAACCTATCCAATCCAAAAACACGAAAATTTCATACAAAAAGGAAAAATAAGTCTATTTAAAAAAGTTGTCACATAGATGAATGATTTTTCTATTCAAGGATACAAATAGATTAACACTCACTGTATAGGTTAATTATTCAGTATAAAGAAGATTTGAAGAAGACATAACTTATTCTTTCGAAATTTTAAATCGATTGATTTCAATAAATCTACCCTGAAATCATTAACATATGTAATTTTTTTTGAGCTCTTACCGGAATGTGAACTATGATGAATGGGAATAGCATAAATTTCAAAACACAACTTGAAAATACCTTTTTTCAAATCTCAGACAGCCAAGAGTTTCAACCATCCATTCAACATGCAAATTTAAAAATATGCTTCTTCAAAGAACGCTTTTATGATTCATTTATTTCCTTCATTCAGTCGTTCCTTTTGTCACTAGCTGTTAAAAATTAGTTACAGAATATTAAATCTATTCCTCTTATTAACGCATGATTGGGGACAGTAAATTTTTGAGAATATATTCAGGTATAGACATGCAACAGACCATGATAAATTCTGTTTATTGCTCATAATAAATTACTCGTATGCCATAAGTGATTCTGCAGATTGCTGTTTCTGTTTTACTTTTTGTAAAAAAAGTAAAATATCTTTTGTTGCATACAAAGCTGAGGGAGCTTTTCTAGAACAAAATCTTCGTATAGCAATTATTGTTTTGTTCAATTTATTGTTCTTGTGCACACTATCACAACAATGCATTTTATTTTTGCGTGTACTTTGAAATAATTTGAATGAGGGAATTATAATTTGACAACGATAGTGTACAGATTCAACTTTGTGTATTTTTACTGAAACCAAAATGAATGACAGCATCTCCCGTATTCATTGCGAATAAATATTATTCTATGTATAAGTAAAATGTCCTTCATAATTTTTGAGATTGATGGGACATATTTCAAACTCGACGTTAGCATAGTACTCTCGTATAAGACGAAATTCAGAATTTTGAGAAACAATGAAGTGGACTGAGTGGTAGAATCCAAGAATTTCAATGGAGTGTTCCTGAACTAATTGAAGATAAGTTTTCCTCTCTCTTTTGTATATACTTATATCTGGTGTAGCTCCTGGTATTGTTAACAAAACATTGTAAATATTTACTAATTTATACCTACTATTCCAGATGTAATCAGTGCATCTGGCGGTAAAGGGACCTGGTGAATGAACAAGGGCTAACCCAGTCCAGTTTTCTTCTCATACAATGTAAGATCATCTTTTTAACATTATATTCAAACAAATACTAATTCCTTCTAACTCTTGTACTTATAACGGGTGTGTGAAAGACTTGCGCTGCACACTATACATTTCCTACGACTTTGAAATGAAAATTGAAAAAATAGATACCTTTTTCCTATGATAATTATTGCTTCGGCGGATGATTGCCAACCTTCTTATTGCTTGAGGGTTAACGAATCTGCTCCAGACTCAACTGAAAGGAAAGCAAATAATCAACGATACGGTTGAAATATTCATTGGGATTCGGCAACTTGAAATATTTGGCCTTACTCGGAGCGTATTCGATTTTATTAATCTGTATATTTTTTTAGATTATATAACCATTTGCAAAGGTACATTTCTTCGTTCCTTTGTTTCATGAAAATAATTAATGAAACGTTTGTTAAAGAATTGGTGAACTAAGCGTTTAGAGAATCGATTTTGTCTGAGAATGTCAAAACATGATGCAAATATATACTCTACATTTTCAGTCAAAGGAGAAAAATAAATATAAAAAATAAAAAGAAAAAAAAAAAGGGATAGAGAGAAAGCGAAAGAAATATGCCAATGAAGCAGGACGAGTTTGACCCCCTTCTGTTTTGATGGATTTTGATATAGTTGTCGGCCATGTTTGGGACCACAAATAGATAATGTAAACGAAATTTATTGGTTGTCATAATCTGTGACAACCTATAAGGAAAAAGCAAGAAAATATGATTCAAGGGAGTATGAAGGGTGCACAATTTTGGTATTTTGACTCCACTACTTCCTTTTACCAAGCGTTGTGGAGTAAAAGTAATCGCATTGCCGACTCTTTAGACAAGGAAGCGTCTGGACAAAGAATTTTAGGACCCAGTAACACCAACGGCCTAATGACTATAAAAATTGCGGAACTAGCCAATCGTTACACCCATGCTTAATCCCTAAAGAGATAGAATGGAATCAAAGGATGCAGTCTTGCCAGGATCACCCTAGGTGACCCTGGGAAGGTGGCGCCGAAGAAATATCTAATGATGACAAGGAAAAGTAGGATTTCCGACTGGCCACTGTCAACTAAGGAAACACCTCCATATTATGAAGCTAGCGGACACTCCTTTATGCAGGATATGTGAACAGGAAGTTGAAACTGTCAGGCATGTCCTATACAAGTGTCCGGAGTCGATAAGAGAGTGTGTGTTCGGCGAGTCATGGTCTACACCTGCCGATATAAAGAAAATGTCTTCTAGTGACCTGTCCACCTTCCTGGATAGGACAGGATGTAATATGAACCAAGAGGTCAATTCCTCGGAAAGATGTTCAATGGGTCACATGTAGCCTAAACGCTCACTCACCCTCCCTTTTCTACATATACAGATAGATATACGGAGTGGTCAAATGTAAACGAAATAGATTTGTTGTCAGAATCTGCGATGACATATAAAGAAAACGTGAGAAAATTTTATTCAGTAGGGTATTCAGAGGTAAACTATTCTGTTATTTTGACTCCACTACTTCTTTTTACCAAGCGATAATAACAGTCACCACAAAAATTTCCAAATGGCATGTAAGATCGAGTAGTCAAGGTTTTCAAAATGTCCTTTCTACATCTTCCTCCAATTCAGTATTGTGGAAAATCTTTTATCTTGATACTGAAGGATAATCAAGTCATTTTGCGAGGAGCACATATGTGATGATTGTTGATCAACATTTGCCATGACACCAGTTTGGGAGAAAAATCAGAATTGTATAGCCTCCCAGATCACCAGATTTGTCATTTCTTTTTGTCTTCATATCTGAACAGTAAAATTTATAGAACACAATTAGCGACTCTGAAATAAGTACATTGATAAGACGAATGACTACAAAACAGCTTCTGAATGTGTCCAACAAAATTTTTATTATTATGTGGACGCAGGTGTTGTGAGTAAGCACCTGAACAAATCAATATTTCAAAATGATAATTCTAACAAAACTAATATAGAAATGTAGGCTTTCACGTCAATGTTTTGGTTGGTTTCCGGGTTTTGCCGTGGTCTTCTTCGATTACAATCGCTAAACGTTTCAACTGCAACTGTGGCAGTCATCTTCAGTGGTGTGGTCAAAGTACTCTTCTTGACGTATCAACTGAAACTGAAGTTCTCATTTCTGCCGTGTCATTTATAGTGCTGATTTTTCGCGCACTTTCTGTAATGGCGTGTTTGCGCGTTCTTCCCAAAGTCATGCCACCTTAATCGCGCGGGAAATACGCAGTTGCAGCTGAAATGTTTGGATATTGTAACCAAAGAAGACCGGGGCACAATCAGGAAACCGACCAAAATCTCTAACAAAACTTTTGAGCTGAACCTTGAAACGACAACTCATTCGACTCTCTCACACAGATGCCCCCTCAATAAAAAATCGATGGTTCCGTATGTTTTGTAACATTTTTTCTCATCTTCATAGCAAACTGAAGATATTTCTTTTGTAAATGTTTTGGATTATAGATAATTCAATAAATCTATTTTTAAACTGAAATACATCTGTTTGCAAATCCCGGTCGAGTCGCTACTAATATAACGGTTACATTATATTTAGTTTATTTCAACAAACCCATTGAAACTATATCTTGATTGTCGTCATCCTTGAGCAATTATCACGAAAAATTTTTGCTGCCGAAGGTAAACCACTTTTTTGTTGATAACTTGTGAGTATCGAAGTTGTCGAAATATCGAAATCAGTTGGGGAATGAAAATGAATGTGTGAGCAGAAATTACCTTTTTATTCTTGATTATGGTTCAGCTGAATATGATGATTTGGTGGAATAGGCTAAAACTGTTTGAAGGAGTTTGAAGAAACTCTTCGTGTGAATTTGTTTGTTTGAAGATTGCGAAAAAAATTTGAATGATAAAAAAATCATAGAATATGAGGGCCTCATATGTTTTTGAAAATGAAATTCACTAAATTCTGTGTTCAAAGTTGAAATTCAATGAGATTCCAAGTTTGAAGTCGAAATTTGATAATATTTCGAGAGTGAATTCAACATTCAATTACAATGCTGTCAATCAATTTCGATTTCAATTTCAAACTCGAAATGTTATTAAATTCACACTATAGATGCCGAATTTAGTGTACAAACTGATAATTTTTATATCACTCAACGAATTAAAATCAATGAAAGAGTGGAGAAATGGATGATATTCTTGAATTTTTCTCGGAGTTATACTATTTTTTCCTCATATTTTAGTCAACAATACAATTCTTTACCAACAGAAATTTCATTGGAAGACTAATGTAATTTTTTGTTGCATACCACTAAAATCATTCCTTTTTCTTTTTCAGGACAATTCACTACCCATCCAGTGCAACATGTAGTTGCTTGAGTGGCAGATATTAATTTTCATAGGCTTTCAATAACAATTTTCCAGAATGCAGTATTTACAATTTTCAGTATCTAATTTTTATCGTGTATATATTTAGAATAGGTGTAAAAATAACATATGAATGTTCTATCATTGAAATTTATTTCAAAGAATCGACCACAACTTTCTAGTCTCAAAAATGTTTTTCGAATGAATATCAGTAGAATTTTTATATTTTCGTGATTTTCAAAATGTTATTCGACACTGATGGTGCAATGCACATTTCATGAAAAAATCGTTTTGTTGGAATTTGTCTCAAGAGATTTCTAAATAAAACTTCAATTGACAATATTCAACGCTTCAAATGGTCTGGTTATTTCTGAAAAGAAATACTGAATAGCAGTTCAGTATAAACGATTTTGAGGTAGAAATATCATTTCTGTTCAAGACAAGTATATTTATACCTTGAGAAAGAAATTTCCTTGATGCTGTCCAACCAACGCTTACTATTATACAGAATGTAAGTTATATAACATTTATATTGTAATTCAAAACATTCATGTGATAAATAGAAAAGTTGAATCAACTTGAAAATTCTAAATTAAAGGTGACCATTATGTGAAACAAAAATGATGAATTACTAGAACATCCAGCCCTGAGAACTACAATCTAGCAGGTGTTAAAGTTACACTAAATTGTCGAATATTCTATAAAACTAAATTCATTTTTGTATTTCATAAAATTATATTTGCGAAAATATATCCATTTCCATAATTTTCATGATTATTGATACTATTATACATTTCAATTGGTTCAATATTTTTCATGCACCAGAATATTTCAGTTCTCAGGACTGGCAGGACATTTGAATGATGTGAAACGGATATGTAAATAGGGATTGTGAGATCTGTCCCCTTTTTGTCTGATTGCAAAAAGGGTGGCACCGACTCCAACAATTCCGAAAAAATTTATGTAAATTATTTATTGATAGAGTAATTAATTGAAAAAATAAATAATACAAAGTAATCATATTTCTTTTATTCGCTTGTTTGAAACCGTGCTAGTTGAAAATAACTATCCCGGCGCTATTTTATTGATTTGATATCAATCCACGGTCCACTTCCTGGACTGAATACACATAGATGGCACTAGTCTTCTTGCATTTACCGCTTTTACAGCTAGTACTAACTTTTAAAAGAAGGCTGTTAAAAAATCTTATGGTACTACTTTTGTTATTTTCAAAACAGTGGATTAAAAACAATTTCGTGTATCAATTTTACACTACTTCTTAATGGGAAAAAATACCTTTCAAGCAAAGCAATAGCTTGAAAAATGTAATTAGGACTCTGCTCCATCAGAAACAACAATAAAACGTTGGTTTTCTGACTCCAAACGTGGTAGTAGCGTGATGTAGAACGCAGTGGACGTCCAAATGGGGCAGTAACAGCAGAAACATAAAAAAATAACGTAATCGTTTTGAATGATCCGTAAGTGAAGTTGCCTGAATTAGCTGACATTATAAAGATATGAAAAAAACGTGTTGGCTTTACATTGCTTGAGCATTTGACTATGATAAAGCTTTGTTCTAGGTGGATGCCGCGCGAGCTCACTGTTGAGCAGAGATTTTGAGCAGATTTTGGCCATGTTTAAACATAACAATCTGGAATTTTTTCGTCAATATGATGCAATGAATGAAACACGAATTCATCACTTCACTTCGGAATGAAAAATATTGTTATTTGAGTGGAGAGCAACTGGTAAACCTCGTCTAAAGCCCCCTCAAGCACAACAATCAGCTGGTTAACTGAACTAACTAACGTAATATTGAGTGTATTTCGTGTATCTACCAAATTCCAACTGGCTTCATTTTATTCTTTGGTAAAAGATTAAACATATTTTAGAGTTGATTTTGAAGGTGCACCAAATGCCCTCTGTGTCACTTAGTGTCACTTAATGGTGGCTTGGAATCATCCTGACGCCCCAATTTCAATAGTAAATTCTTGTTCTCGACACCTTGGTGGTTGTCTTTTCTGCTTTGATATCCTGAAAGATTTACAGGCTAAGAACTATCTTCATCAAGAAAGAGTTCTTCCAAACTGAGATATACCGTGAACAGATCAGTGTCCTATTTGATTTTCTTCCAAGAATAGAGGAGTTATGAATTTGAGTTCCCCGGCCAAGCTTAAGTAGAGAGTAGACATTATAAATTAATGTCAAGATCAATTTTATTCATTCTGTTTACTGAGTTTACTATGGTAATTTCGAAATGAAGTATTCCTTGAATGAGAATATCATACATTGAATACTTAGCTGGTGCAGCCGTTAGGGAAGGAGCAATTATTTTATCAGAAAAACACGAAATTGTGTCCTTCATTAGCTATAGCCGATGTTGCCAAATGGTGAAATAGAAAAGAATCCCTTTGAATGTTGAATGCATTATTTCATTCCTCTTTTTTAGGTATTTAAATAATTTCTTAAAGAAAAAGGTTGAAATGATAAGTTTAAAATGCGTTGTTTTAGATCTCTTTAATGAAACCTACTTGATTTTCAGCAGGTAGAACATTCCCCATTGCGTGTTACCGTGTAGCCATAACTTCCTGAAAATGGCTTCAAAGTAGTCGAAGCAGAAACGTCGAACAACTTAAAACACCAGACACGGTTGAACCCCCTACTTTCCTCTTGTCATTTTCCAAAAAATTTCGTGAAATGGGTATTGAATATTGGAACTATTTTCTGAAAATGTATATTGTGGATATCTAATGAAATATGTACTTCATTTATAAGAAACCAGAGCTATTATCTCTACATAAATTATCTCTACCCAGTCAGCTACAGATCAAACAGAAATATGCCACGGATATACTGGAGAAGCCTTAAAAAGTTTAAGGAATCCCACAGTATCCCAAAACCCAAGCATGAGATACTCTCGAAAGGACCTCAGGTTGAAATAAATAATGAGCAAATAATGAGTCCACAGAATCATTTTTACAGATATTGAGGAGAAAAGAGAAACAAAGATAAATACGCAATCAAAGCATGATCACCATGCACCTGTGGATCTATTGGCGGGATTCATAGTTACAGTCAGTTATATTTTAACTCCTATGGTGTGTACATCTGTATCTGTAGAGTAGCGACAGTAAATATAGGCCCACAGCAATTAGGCTACATGTGACCCATTGATCACCCTCCCGAGGAGTTGTCCTCCTAGGTCATCGTCCACCCTGTCCTTTCCAGGAAGGTCACTAGGAGACATCTCCTTTATATCGGCAGGTATAGGCCAAGACCTGCCAAACACACACACACACACACACACTTTCTTTAGCAACCTTGAGGTGTCTCACGGCGATCCCGCGAAATTTTTCGAAGGTGCGGCGACATTACTGTCGTTGCGCGGCTTCTTGGGGTTTTCTTCCTTTCTTTCTTGGGGTTTCCTCTGTAGAGGTGTTCAAGTGGGGGCGCTTTTCTGCAGGGGCAGCCAGTTCCTTGACTTTATTCAAGGCAGAGCTCTTGGCGCCCGGCGCATGAAGTACCTTTGCTGTTGGAGGTGGAGTGAAGAAGGAGGAGGGTACCCTCCTGCCTCTTTTGCTCTCTTTCTCCTTTTGGCCTCGACGCCGCAAAACGCGTTTACGCCTTCGACTTTGTACTACAGCACCAGGTGATCTGCTATGTCTAGCCTCATTCCAAGCGGTAGATTGGGGTGGACATTTCTGTTCATCCCCAGCCACTGCCATAGATTGAGGTGAACACATCTGTCCAGTCTCGGGATTGATTTTTGTTTTAGTTGTGTCTGTTTTTGTGTTTGTTTCATCCATATGTAGGGAAGCAGGGGAAGAGTTGGTCACCTCTGGCAGAGGTGGCTGATCACAATGAGGTTTCACCCGGTTCCCCAAGCGGATCGTTCGTTATGGCATATCACCCTGCGGCCACTCAGATGTTGGCACGATTCGTTATACCTTAGCTTGGGTAGGCTGATCCACGGTGACATGTTTCGCAAAGGTTATAGGAGAATTTTAGTTTTCCTCACCCTACTTATTTCTGCCACTGACCATCAGGAGTCCGGCGACCCCGTACGTGAAGATGCATCGGCTTCCTGGACAGGGCCCTCAGTCTTTTGGTCGTTCCTCTATCCGCCATTTGGGGACGCGACCGATAGGTAGTCCAACCCACGGGTGGCGTGTCCGTATACGGAATTTTAAAGCTATACATTTTTGAAATGTCAAGTACTGATACGGCTGAAGAAACTGCTAATTTGTGCCCCTATGCTCCACCTAAAAAAATATCCTATTCCCAGACAGATATTACTGAAAAAACATTTTGGTCGTTCCTTAGTGCAACTCTGTACAATCAGCATTGTCTGGAAGATCACGTGCACTATGCATAATAATATTTTGGAGCAATTTGTTGCTTGGATGGACAGAGTATGAGGTAACACTGAATTCATTTTTTAAAATCGAGAATACTGTATGGAATGGAATATCCAATCTTTCTAGAGAGTGTTTCCACACCTGTTGCTCACTTTTCTCAACATATAAGATGAAACTTTACGCGAACAGTTTAATTTCCAGAGAATTTGAAAATCGCGGCGTAACTCGTTACAACTCTCTATCAAAAACGTTTACATCACGAGTTTAGCTGACCGGAAAACTGTGTATAAGTAGATTCCGCATTTCAGGTAATTTCATTATGATAAAGGAAACCCGAAGCGCTTGAAGGTTACTCGAATTGCCTGGAGGTTCCCGAAATCTCCTTCTGTCGTGTTCCAGTTCCCAGCCCACTAAGATCACGACCTTTTCATTTACTAAATTGATCATCACGTGATACCCAGTTCGTCCTCTCATCTGTATATACACAGTCATCAAACAAAACCACTGTATTCGGGAAACGACTCTTTGTAAATTATATTTTACTTCAAAAATTCGTGTTTGGTTTCGAAATATGTAATAATGCATTCTATTATCACATCTATTCATCGAAATGTTAAGTAAGATACTATTTCTGAACAAATTATTGAAAATTAGGAAGATTTTCAAATCACATAATAACAAAATTTGTCATATGATAATTCGCAGTGAATTGAAGGGGTTATATTTTTAGGAGTGATTAATTCTTGGGAAAGACAGTTTTTGGCTTTCTACTATCAAGATGAAGTAGTAGAAAGCCAAAAACTTGTTTTCCCAATAATTCGTAGTATTGCAAAAAAATAAATTAAATAGTTTCTTGGGTAAACTGGATACAGATTTCGATATTATTATTTTGACTGAAAAAATGTTGTTGGATATGCCACTTTATATAATAAATTTTGAATCAAAATGACGGTATTATTATGTTCATTAAAGAAAGTTTAAAATTTCAAAAAAGTATATAAACTAGGAGATATAATACCTATGAAAATTATTAAACAAAAGAAAAACATAGCAACAACATCAGTATACCATTCACCCAGTACTTGTTCTAATATTTTCAATAAAGATCTTTTGAAATACTTTATGGAACTTGTTGTGGAATTGGCAGCGGTGGTTTGACCAGTCACTTTAGGTCGATTTAGGCCTGTATTTTGGAAAGTTGACATACCCAGCTGTTAATTTGTATAAACTTTGTATTTTTGCATCATAAAAGTATTCTCAAAATTCACATATGATTCGACTGCCGCAACTTAAAAAATTGGGGGTCAAAAGTCAAAAAACCGACTTTCTGCAAATTTTTTGTCAATATCTCGTTTCCAATGGGTTTTGTGCTAATTGTATTCATTATCAATATTATAGAAAATTAAATTATCTACAACTTTTGTTTAAACATTTCTTCATACGTTGAATCGTTTTTGAGATAGAGGGCAGCGCGAGCGCAAATTAAATACTATTTGAAATCAACTGGTTGCCCCGATCGAAATCAGCTCATTTAAGGTTTATAAATTATTTCTCAATAGATAATTATAAATAATTTTCATTTTTTATTAACAAATACATTTTATTCAAATATTTTTTTCTTTAATTAACCGATCTATGAATTCATTAATGCAATTTATACCTGTATTTCAAAATGTCATTAGGGTATATACTTTAATTACATTTATAATTGTATTCTCTTGCTAGAACCTATCATGACCATTTTACCACCTGCTCTAGATGAGTTACTCAATACGATATTCTGTAACTGCAACAGTGGTTGTGGTTCACATGTGGATGCTCTTTAGCTTGTGGCCAGTGTAATGGGCAAGCTTGTCTCAATGTTGAACCATATGAGACCGACGTTAACGAAGATAGGTCCTTTGCTCCAGAAATCATGGAAGAATTGGAAACGAATCTGGGTGAAGATGACAATGAACATGAATTTTTACAGCTGCGAGAAGACGACGACGATGAAGAAGAATATTGAAATTAAAACTCATTTTTCTTTTAATTACTTTATCTGTTTTTTTTTAATTTCAACATTCACAAATGTATCAAATGAAATTTTTTAATAAAAGATATTATTTAATTTTTTTTCTTCTATATTCATTTTAATTTATTAAACAATAATAATTATAGATTAGATTTAAACTATAATGTAATACATATTTTTCCTTCTACAAATTTATAGCTACACGGGCAGGTAAGTGTTATTAAATAAATTGATACTCAATTGAAAATAAATAATTAATGATAAGAATATTTAAATATAATGTATTTGTTGATAAAAAATGGAAATTATTTATTGAGTAATAATTTATAAACCTTAAATGAACTGATTTCGAACGGGACAACCAGTTGATTTCAAATAATATTTAATCTGCGCTCGCGCTGCGCTGTATCTCAAAAACGATTCAACGTATGAAAAAATATTTGAAACAAAAGTTGTAGAGAATTCAATTCTCTACAATATTAGTGATATATAAAATTAGCATAAAACCCATTGGAAACGAGATATGGGTAAAAAACGTGCAAAAAATCGTTTTTTTTGACTTTTGACCCCAATTTTTGAAGTTGTGGCCGTCGAATCATATGTGAATTTTGAAAATACTTTTACGACGGGTATTGCCACTTTCCTATGCAAACCTCCTAAAATGACTGGACTAGGTAGTGTGCCCGACATACGATCGGAAGGCCGCGTGGGTTCGATTCTCGCCTCGACTAGAGAATTTATTTGGTTGAATTTGGGATGACTCTGCAACCGTGTTAGCAATCACACGTTAGAAGGTAAGACCTCGTTATTCCTTAGCTCGCTCAAGTTTCTCAACTTCTGAGAGTTGTCGTTCATATGGGGGCGACAGCTGATTAACGGAAAAACATATTTTAAACAGACAGACTTTGAAAAATGTGAGAAATATGAATTTAATATTTTCACTAGTGATATGAACGTAAATTTGTCAAAACACAATGACTACATAGAAGAATATAAGAATATCATGAGCTGTGAAATATGTTTTTTTCGGATTATTGACATGTTCAGTATAGTGTAGCCACGCGCAAAAAATACACGTGGTTGAAGGAGATATTTCCTTTCACAATGTGTATAAGTACATTTATCTTTATTTGTTTCCACTTACTGTATGCATTCTTATGTATATCTGGTATAATTTTACTTAAATAATTCTTTGATAACAAAATTATTCAATAACAACTGTGAATCATTTTTTCCCATCGATAAATCTCAAGTATAGAAGTTGATAATGAAGGCAAATTATGTTTTTCACCATTCGAAAAGTGTTGTGATTAATTAGGATATTGATTTCAGGTGGTAATGAGAATGAAGTATAGCCGACCTCAAAAAATTTGGCCGACCACACGCAAGAACGAAAATGGCCTGGCCTGTTCTTCTTACCTATAATCTGTGTTGCCTGTCCACAAAAGTCATGTCGATCGCTGTCGTCCTAACAAAGTTCCCTAATAAATAAATCAGGATTGGGTTTCAAGTCATTAGATTTTTTACGATTTCATTTACGGATTTATTATCACATCATGGATCGGGCCGAAAAATACCCTCTGAGATATGTTTTGTATTTGATATCTAATTAGAGATTATAGTGTTTGTACAGGGTGAATTTGGAAACTGTCTCGGTATTTCACGGAAATGTATAGATAAGAATATCATGGAACTTTTCGCAGTCCGTAGCAATATTGTTATACTTTGTTATAGATAACTATTACAGGGATTGCTGTTTATCAAATTAAAGATCTGTGTTATGATACATCCGTAGTACTTCCTAGTAGGTACTGACCTACTGAGCCTCAATCTAGACAAAACAAAATTCATAACTTTTTCTTTTATAAAAATAATAACCAAAAGTTTTCGATCCACAAAGTCGCATGCCCAGAAAATGCAAATTGCACTTGCCCTGAAATGAATAAAATAAAATCAACCAAGTCGGTAATTTTTTTCGGGGACTTTTTTTATTTGTCTTTCGTATATAATTCGATTCATACAATAAATGATTATATCATTCGAACTCAACAAAAGATTAATAATAATTGCACAAAGAAACTTTTCCTTGGTTATCTCAAAGGTGCTATCTTGTTCGATCGTTTTCATAAAAGAGGACGTATGCTTCTCCACTCACCAGCGATTTTGGTGAAATTGGTGACACGTGTGCCACGCGCCAGTATATGGGTGTCTGCAGTATGCTATATAATGCCGTCTGTAAGTAGTCCCACTGTGATTTTAGAGACCATATAGATTATAACAACAAGTAGCCACATTTTCTACTGCAACATTGTCCATATCCAATCCTTCTAGAGGAATTTCGATGACACCATTCAATTTGCCTCCAAATCTATCCGTTGGAGAGAATCTTTTTAAATGAATTACTAAAATATGGGGAAAATTGTGGATTGATAGGGACTTTGTGCATTTTCTCCTTTCCTTGCATTTCGAACATGCCTGTTTTTCTTTTTTTCTTTTCCATCCAGAGTGTTTTCTCATGTAAACGAATCCAAGCATTGGATGGACCCATTTCGGTTGGGAACCCTGAAGATGAAAGTGTACTCTACTGAGCCTACAAATTTAGAAGACCTGCCACAGAGAATTGTTAGGGAATGCCGATTGCTGACTCCGGACATCTTGAATAATGTACGGAACGCTTTCGAGAATAGGTAGGTAGGTAGGTCTAAGGTAAGTGGGTCTATTTGACCCTCCACCGCAACCCATAAGGGTTTATTGTGGCTCACACCTATTCACACTCAACCAAATAGACCCAGCTTCTTAAGGAAGCCGATTAGTTTGTATGGTGAGTGGTCTTTCAGGTCAGATGGTGAGAGTACGGATCTGCCGACTGATCCGACAGTCCAAGTCTCT
>WOGN01003065.1:0-14080 GCA_015342105.1 Leptinotarsa texana
AATGAATCAAGTTTGAAAAATATCTAAATACCTTGGCAATCACAACAATGTGCTCTCTGATTGACTTTGCTTCACAAAATATTTGTAGCCAGTCAAACTTTTGTAGGCCTTCATCTGCTGATTTGTATAGAAACTATGAGTTAGCACCAGATAAGAACTCACATCGAAAGCAGCAACTGGTGGAAAACATTCTATAGAACTGTTCATTTCTTCTGAAGTGAAAGTAAAAGAATCCATGCACTGTATCACTCTAATTTTATCTTTGTAAGGCACAGCAATGTCTTTGTTTTCACGTTCCAATGTTAGTAAATAATCAATTTTATTACAACCATCATAATTATTTTCACAGCTTCCAAAGATAACAAAACACGAAAACACCGTGAAGTACCTATGTCATTGTACTCATTGTGTGCCTACAGGCCGCCATATTGTTCGAGAATTGGTCACGTATTCTGGACATCCTAACGGATCTAACCTAACCTAAGTAACCCTACTAAAACATCTGAAATTCACAAACATCCTTCAACTTACTTGCTCCTTGATGTCTTGCAGTTGTTGCTGCAACTTCTGAATGTCGTTAGAATTAGTAGTATCCCTTCCTCCGTTGTTCATGATCGGTCCTTGAATAATAGTCGGGATCTCGCTGGTCGACGGCTTGATCTCTTCTTCGATGTCGGCCTCCACCTCCGATATAGTGCCCAAACCACCTGCGCAGACCGTTAGAGGAACCAAGCGTTCGATCTGAGCTCTACACATCACGCATTTTTTCATTATCTGCGCACAGAATTCGCAAGCGCACATGTGCCCGCAGGGCTTGAATAGGACGGATGCCTTCTTGTCGGAGCATACGAGGCATTCTTCGATCTAGAATTGCAAAATATGATGAGGTTTTAATACCTGTCATGAAGGTTGCTGAGATAGTAAGGAATTAAGCAAAAGTGAACGTGAATCGTAGAGAAGTAATGGACGTTGAAACACTTAAGTTATTATGTTGGTGAATGGAATGTGGAGGTCCTCATACCTCGATCATCAAAACTACTCTAAAATTCACTAGGTAGCCTTGGATGGATCTAGGATGATCTCACAAAAAGAAGATGGAGGCCAATACAAAAGGTCTTTTGAATTCAACGAAGCTCTGAAGATAAAAAGAGATAGACTCGTGGAGAAAATACGAGGAGATAGAATAACTCCAAGTATAGGTTATACTCTAATAGATACGAGTACTTTACTAGAAAGAACCTCAGATCTCAAATAACTTAAAACAATTACCATAGAAACTAAACGGAAGAACTAAAGCCTATGGCGTCGGATGAATCTAGTAAAGATACCAGTGTGTGATGGAAACGGTATGGTGTGTGTGGAAAAGTATTTGTTGAAAATACAGGGGATACATTGAAAAATACAAGGAGATACTATGGAAGTACTTCACCAATTGTGGCATTGAAAATATTAGACTTATCACTTGACAAGGCTATTAGGAATGTATATGCTTGCTTTTCCGGACCATAAGCTCTGGCTTTACAGAAAATTGAACATTGCTTTCAATAAGAATCGAGGAAGAAGAACTTAAAATAAGTACAACTAAATCGATTGTGGTCCTATTCATCCAGAACATAAACGGACTAGGACCTCTGAACCTTTCAGATGAAGAAATTCATTTTGGACAAGATTTGATCACAGGTCGAGTTGAATCAACATCAGAAAAGAGTTAAAGGCTGAGGTAGGTAGTCGTTATGCTGGCCAGGACAGTGAGACCACAAAAACTGAATAACTGTGTCAGCAGAACAGGGACTGGATCAAAATAGTTACAAAGCTTTTCAGTGGTCACTGTCCATGAATGGTTCATTAATAAAATAAGGCTGTATAAAGTGAAGAGAGAACTTAGCCGCAAGGAATGTAACAACAGCACAAAGACTGCTTATGTACCAACTAGTATATCTTATAGGCATGTGATACAATGCAATATGACGAATATTTAAGAAAGGACCTGTACAAAGTAGAAAAAGAAACAAGATTGTCAGAAAGGATATTATGAAAAAATGGCAGCATAAACACACTAAGCCCATGAAGCTGGCGAGTTTTTTGTGAAATTGATAGTAATGGACAGATCAAATGATTTCCAAGCAGAAAAAAAAGAGATTTGGTTCAACCGTTACATCAATACAACCTGATAGTTCTATATTACCAAATGTTGGATCATTTCATGAAGCAGAATCTTGATTGAGCTTCACCATTTCCGAATCAACAGTAAATCATTTGTGATAGACATAAATTTACAACAGAATAACCAATAAAGAATAAATACAACGTTTTCAAGTAGCTTTTCATGTATTAAATAAATATCGATCTAAAAATCTCACCTTAACTCTGGTAATCACCGATTCTCTACAAATCAGGCACTTCTTAACCCTGGGAGCGCAGGCCGAACAGCACATAACGTGCCCACACGGTTGAAAGATCATATCTCTCTTGGCATCAGAGCACACCAAGCACTCCTCCAGAGTAGAATTGGCGTTGGAGTTTTGAGTATTCTGGTTCGGCCCCATTTCCATCTCGCCACTCTGCTTATCCTTGTGGCACTTGGTGAGCGTTTTACAAAGATTCGGATCTGGGCAAAGGTCCAGAGGCGTCTGCCCTTTCTTGTTCTTGATGGTGAGGTCGGCGCCGTTGCCAGCAAGAAAACAGGCGATGCTAGCTGAGGATTTTTTGTCGGAACCTTGGGTGCCAAGTCCCATCAGTAGTTTCCCTACGTCTTGGACGTCCTGAAGCTGACGCAGTTGGGAAAGAGTGTGATGGCGAAGCGCCTCATGCAAAGGAGTATCTCCGTCCTTATCGGCTATGTTCAAATTGGCCCCTTCCCTCACTAGAAGCTGAAACAAAATATTAGGCTCATTCGATTTTGACTGACAGTTTCACATTGGATATTGGACTATGGCATTGATGACCTACAGCTATTATTGTTTTGCTTTGAATAACCCCTTGAGATAAAGTCTGGAGGCCTTAAATATGGAAATCGTTGTGGCCAATGATACTGCCAGTCTCGTTTTATAACTTAACTTCGAACATTTGGTTAATGAATATTACTGGAGTTTTTTCCCAACACCAAATCGTTATTTTTAAACCTCGACACGTGTTTCGATCACCAAGTGATCATCTTCAAAGAGGAAGCTTAAAGATAATCACTTGTTGATCGAAACGCGTGTCGAGATTTAAAAAAAAACGATTTGGTGTTGGGAAAAAACTCCAGTAATATTCTGTAGTGTGTAGTTAAATGTAGTATCTTTTATAATGCTAAATGTGTTCACATTGCCATATAACTGACTTATGGTTCACAGATTGGTAGTAATTAGTACTAAGAATTCAGGTATGGTCAATTATCTTTACTGATCTGTTCAAGGTTGTGGATTATATATTGTTAAAATATTAACAAAATATAAAACATGAGTTTGAAGTTTTGCTACTTATATGTCTACTCACCTCTTTTATTTCTTAGAATTTCATTCAGCCTTTTATATTATTTTAAAATTCAATCACATATTTATTTTTTCTTGCAGAAGTTTTATTTTAAAAAATAGTTACAGGCTACAGTTAAACATGTCAGAAAATTTATCACTTCTAAAGTTTCTAGTATTACCTCAACTAATTATTAATTTATCACATTGGCTGGTACCCACAACTATTTACACCATAGGTTGAATTCTGGTCGTAAGCAGATCCTGAAGAGTACTTCAAAGATTCTTGGGATGATGAAGTAGATGCTTTCTTAGCTGCATATAGATTAGCCTCTTCTCTTGACTTTCCAATATCCTTTTTATAACGAATTCTTTTATTTGCAAACCAGCTGCCTATCTGTAACAATAATTCAAACATAAAATTAAATTTCAATTACTGAGCTCATTACTTCAAATACCTAAAAATTTTTCTTCACAGTGTGGAATGTTATTTAAAGTTATGTTTAAATATTTTTATTTTAACCTGACATTTCAGTAAATTTCAATGTAATGTTCAGTTCATAATTAGTTTTAAATTTCATAAAATGTAAAAATGAAAACAGTAAATTCTATGTCGTATGTTCAGTTTTCAAAAAAGGATTATTAATATGAAAATAATATTGATCTCGATCAATTATACACTTGAAATTTTTATGTGGTATAACTGAATCGACTATTCAAGGTTATATGATTTGAGTTAGTTCTCTTGCACAGTGAAGATTTATTAATGAAATCAACACATCTATACTTAGTAATTGATTGGCATTTCCGATTTATGATTTGTGTTATTCTAATTTTCAGGTTTTTGAAAGAGGCGAACTGAATCTCCATGCAGAAAATGTCCCCTTCATGGAATATTGTGGGAATTTGCTTCACAAATTGCTGTGGACTCTCGAAGATGGTTTGAGATATGAAGATAGATCAATATTTATAGAAGAGCATGCATTATTGGTAACAACAATTCTACTGGACTCTCTTTCAAAATATCCATCACCTATGATGCTGGTTAAAACTAAAGTGTCTGTGATATGTGCTTTAAAGTCAACAGTTAAGTTTTTAGAACGATATCAAATTAACAATAATTTTATGAATGGGTTTAGAATATATTTGAATGATACAATTCTAGGTTATTTAACAAAACATGTAGAGCATGTCGATTTGTATAATGTTAAATGGATCATTAGATATATTTATGAGCCAGTTTTAAAGTATAAATGATTATGGAATTTTATTTTGTGTAATTGAGATTGACCAAACTTAAATAATTAAGTGTTATCAATTTATTTCGTCAACCCTATTTTTGTGACTGTTGACTTCTTAATTATATGTTTTACAGTATCTCATCCTTTTATTTCTTTTTGGACTTTTCACATCGACATATGATTATTATCCTGTGTAAATGGTATTCGATGAAAATCAAGATGAATATTTCTGAAACTTATTGGAACACTGTTGCATATTTTCATATAAACAGTTTACCAAACTGCAACATATGTTTCGCTACACTATACATACTTTCTCAATCAGTTTGTCAAACCCCCTAAGATTGATTCTACCTTGATCATATCACACCTTGTTGATTATTAGTTTAAGAAAAGAACACTTTTTGATTTAAAACTAGACTGAATATAACTTGCCAATACTCGATGAAAATCCATATTGAAACTTGATAATACAGTTTGCTGTGTAAGATTTTCTGCATAGAAGGTTTACAAGACCACGACATGTGGTCTTGTAAACAATAGCTTCCTCAAGATGACGATGATCATTTCTGCTTGAGGAAACTATTGCATAGCGAAAGAGATGTTGAGGTTTTATAAACCTTATATAGTGAAAATCTTACAGGAAACCCTATGAACTGAAACTGTAGCTTAAAAACAGCATTCGCCAGCACTGTTTTGACCCCCCCCCCATAGATCTCATCAGTACTGCTAAGCTGAAACATGAATCCGTTATTAGACTCGACTGTCCTTAAAGGTTAAGTCCGAGTTGAAAATGGCAATGATATCTACGATACTGACAGAATATTTATCCCACAATTATCAAAAACAATAGAGGTTATCGGGGATGGTATAGTCGACCTGCCATAGGTCTCATGAGTGGTGCTAGACTGAACAATGAATGCATTGCTACAGGCGATGACATACCGCCGGCAAAAAACAATCTACGAATATCAGTCAAACAAGGTTCACAAGACGCTCTGTAGCAGACGTTCTTTGTCTCTCATCTGTGATACTAGATGAATCACGAATGCATTGTTGGACCCAGTTGTCTTTAAATGAAATTCCTGTTAGCCTAGCACCTTTTATGAGAACTATGGGATCGAAACAGAGCTGTGTGATGTTGGATCACAATTGTTTTTTTTGGACTCTAGTTCCAACTAGAGCAGATGATGTCAAAAGTTTGGCTTTGCAAAAAACTGCCTTCGAAAGCCTCTAGAAATAGAAATAGATTTTACATTATGACACCAGGCGTTCCTATCGAGTGGACATAGATTGAAAAAAAGGCACACACCAGTGGTGATAATGGTTTTACCGCAAATGTAGTGGAATATTCCTTGTAAATAACTAGTAAAGTAATTTGCTATATAATGAACAATTTATTTAAATTTTGGTATATTTCCAGAAAAACGTGAATATACCCGTTATTCTTCTTTACCAGTGATTCAGAATTTGTTTCGGATGGCAATGTACGACTGTTTAATTAATTCCCTAAATAATTGAAAATTAATAAATAACATAATAAATAAAAGAAATCTAAATTCTCTCAATGAAAATGTGATATGTTTGATGATCAAAATTGATTATATGATCAAATATTAGAAATCAGTGCATATACAAGAAAATTCCAAACCCTGATTCAGTTCATATATTTTGAGGTAAATAAAGCAATGTGACAAAAATATATATATGAAGAAAAATTCAGTAACCCTGCTCCAAAGTTTTTATGTAAATCAGTAAATGAAAGTTTATATAAGACGAATCATGGAAATGATGAAATTGAATATATATATCCGTAGATGGAAATAAAATAGAAAATTTACAAGATGTTTGTATATCTCACGTTTCTTAAGTCTACTGAACCAGAATAAAAAATTAGTATGTTAGATTTGACAAAAGTTCCAGGATTCGATAGAATTACCATAAAAATTGTCAAAAAAGTTGAATCAGAATTAAGACCACTGATAAGTAAATTGATAAATCTTTTCTTTATCAACAGGTTTAGTAATGCGAAAATTGACAAAATGAAACCATTATTTAAAGCAGGTAGAAAAGACTAAACCAATTTCAGACCAACCAAGACGGACCAATTTCAGTTTCACCAATTATTGAGAAATCAGCACATTTTAATTTGTTTGAATATTTCAAAAAGTCAAAATTAGTATAATATGGGGCAATACGGATTTCAAAAAAATAGCATATAGTTCACAGTATTAGGTGCCATAACCAAATTTCAACCAGATTTAGAATCGATAAAAAAATGTGGAGTTCTTTCATTAACCCTAAAGAAAGAAATTGATACTGTAGACCATAAAATGTTGCTGAAAATAATGCATAATATAGGTATTCGAGGTTTAGTTTATAATTTATAATCGTTACATAAATTCAAATTATGTACCTTCATGAAATTCTCAAAATGCCATTCAACTTGATTACGTAAAAGAAAAGAGAGATTCCATAACTTCATTAGATTAGGAAAGTGACCACAGTAATTCACAAAAACATGTAAACTATAAATATCCTAATAATACATTTACAAGCCAGAAGTAATTTCTAAAAACATTTGTTATTTATGACCAAGAAACAAATGTGGTTTGTCTTCAACTATGAATGTTCCCATTAGAATACGGGTTAATTAGAAGAGAAAAAACTCCCTGTTGAAAGAAATTATAAAAAAAAAGATTATTACCACTAGTCCAAGACTTTGTACCTACTAGTTTGAATGAAAAAAAAAATAGTTAAAGAAACAGCTATTCAATTTTTAGTAAGATCATAAAATTTGTTCTGAAAGGCTGGCTAAATTCCAAACTACAGAAGAGTTACAACCTTTTACCTGACAGAAAGGTGAGTTACTGGTGGAGCAGGGTTATTTAATGTGAGATAATAGTAATACCAAAAAAAAATTAAAAATTAATTCTTGAAGAATTGCGGGAAAGTTATCAAGGTATAGTGAAAACAAAATCTTAAGCATGTTTTTACCTTCGATAAATGAAGATCTTGAAATTCTAATAAAGAAATGAGAGTTATGTCAAATTATCGAGCAAACCCCGAAAAATGTGAATATAAACCTTGGAGATACCATGAACAAGCATGGTTTCACCTTTATTTGATTTTTTTTCAAGTCTTTGAACAATAATAATTATCTGTATTAGAAGATTCTACTTCAGACTAGACAGAATTGTTTCTGGTTTGGCAGACATGCATGTCCGAATGCCTGGGAAGAGGTTCTCTTTTACGAATGTAGCAGGCAACTTTCATAATATAAAGACAGGCCAGAGTAAGAATATTCAATTTGACAAACAATTTGGTTTGCAGGAATTCCTGGGTGATACATTTTTTATAGTTCTTACTGCTTTTTTCTGAATAAGAAGTAGATACTGTACAGCCGGAGAGTTTCCCCATAGTAAAATTCCATAAAGTAGAATAGACTGGATTTAAGCAAAGTAGAAATTTCTCAAAGTGCCTATATCAACCATATTCCACGTATCGAATTTGATATATTTTTGTATTTATTTCATTTATAGTTGCTGTAATACGCTCATTCCAGCTGAGATCGTCCTCCAGGGTTATTCCCAAGAACTTTATTGTTGATTTTCTGATAATATTTAAATCATTCAGTTTGATCGAGAGTAGATTGAATGTTTATTATTCTTTGTCTGGTGTGAAGGATTAGATACTCAGTTTTTTCTATATTGAAATGTAGTTGATTAGTTGAAAACTATATTCTTAGTTTACCAAGAAGATGGTTACAAGCTTGTTCATTCATTTCACTGCATTCCTGGAAGACAAGAAGAGATGATTCATCAGCATACAGCGTGATGTTATACTCGGGTAAAAATTCCACTATGTCAGCGATAAATAAAGAAAATCGGATAGAGCTGGTGTTAGGTTAGGTCAAAAGTGAGTGGCTCACACCTATTCACACTCGACCAAATAAACTCCGCTTCTTAACGAAGCCGATTAGTTTATATGGCAAGTGATCTTTCAGGTCGAATGGTAAGAGTGCAGCTCTGCCAGTAGTGTTAAGCTGAACCACAAATGCACTGCTGAACCTCGTTTATCTTTGATATTCGAAAAATTGACTTTTCTGTCGTTCCCATAGATTGCGTCGTTATACGGGGAGATGTCATCACCCTTATTTATTCTGCCAGGTATTACTAATAAAAGTGAAACCAAGAGGGATGGTGGAAAGTTCAATTGGAATACCTAATCTACTCTTGATAGAGTTATCTAAGTCTATACTAACAGATCTGGCAATATCCGTGACCTAAAAGAACGAATCCAGTAGAGGATACAGAATATAAAAACCTTTGTGCTATAGAATGTCAGAGATCAATTTTCTGACAGTCAATTCAACACTTTGAATATTTACTCTCACTTTTCATTGATTGTTTTTGATAGTGTATACAATTGTTGCATGAAGAGGTATTTCATTTAATAATTTATATTAATGATTTTTTGTAACTGAACTCGTTATTTGATGACCAGTTGAACAATTTTCACACCAAAAACCTAATTCAAAATATACTTCACTAAAATGCATTTTTAGAAATAACAGATTTAATTATTAATTTAGCTGAACAGGTAGATTATAAGAAAAAGTAATTACATTACAATAATCGGTCAATAATTATTCATTCATTTAAATTTACTAGAATAATTCATTATTTGATCAGTTATTGTAATGTAACTACTTTTTTTTAAATATATTTACCTGAAATCAATAATTACCTTTGTAATTGTATTGTAAAACAGTTTAATGTGCCAGTTTACCTAAAGAAACTACCATGTATTGAAACGTATCATGAATAAAGTTCATTCTATACCATCTTTTAGCACCGAATGAAAAAAACATATAAACAAGAATTGAATTCATGACTAATTAAGAAAAACTTTATACACTTTGAATGAATTATTGTCAACATATCTCCATTAGACGTATTGTATGTTAGTGAAGTCTTGGAGTGTAGTTTTATCATATGGTGTGAAATATTTACATTTTACAGTTTTAGGGTTAAGTAGTGGTTTGAGTTTTATATGACCATTTCTAAATACTTATTATGTCAAAAAGGAGAATAACTGAATCTGAATCAGACTGTGAAAATTGTTACATTATTATCACGGATAATTTTTATTACCTTAATTCTTCACAAATTATTCCGTAAAAATTACAGTAACTGTAACCTTCTAATTAAATTTTAAAATACCTATTGTACTGCTGCCCATCCTGTAACAATTAGATGCAACTTGTGATATATTCAAAGAATTTACCAAATTGCTTGAATATAGTACATTGAAGGTTAAGTGGTAGAACAAACTTGTAGTGTTCGCCTTTTGGTTGTTATATTCTATTTCACCCAATAAAGACCATTACCATTATCATTTTACTCAGTTTATCGAACTATATCCTATCAAATGCAAAAAATTATTTCTTTTGTCTGTGGTGAATCTTTATTAATTACCATGTTACTGTTATAATTCTAGTACATCAAATCAATAGAACTTAAACTAAGTGACAAATGATCTCTTAATCTATGTATCCAATAACCATTTGAGAGAAAAATCAATCTTTTAGACAGTTGACAACACAACTCCTAGTGTCTCAAAATGAATAGACATAAAGTTTCTATATTTGCTTGAATTATGATTGGAAAAACACAAAACAATTATAGCATATTCTAAAAACTTATAGTTTACATTCAGTATACAAGTATATTATTAGTATTATTGTGGACTGATCATCATTAAACCAATTAAGGGGACAAATCTTGACCGTGCATAGGATCATATCCACAACTATTTGCATCATATGATCCCTGATCATATGCAGAGGCCACAGAGTATCCCATGGAATCTTGAGCTAGTGCGGGAGACATCATAGGTGTTGGTCTGCCGCTATAGGGTGATGAACCAGCTGCTTTTTTAGCTGCATAGAGGTTAGCTTCTTCTTGTGATTTGCCAATATTCTTCTTATAACGAATTCTTTTGTTTCCAAACCAGTTACATATCTGTAACAATAATTTAAGTAAATAAAAGTATTCATCAATAGTGGCAGATCAAGAGAAAAGTTTATTGTTCATACAGGGTCTTTCAGCAATTTGAAGTGTTTCTTATGAATGTTGCAAGCAGTCTTACAACAATTATCTAAAAATGAATGATGGAAACATACTTCAATATTATTTGATCCCCAATGGCTCTGTCAACTCCAAAAATGAACACTAGTTACAAAAGCAAAAGAGCAACAACAACAAATTTTTATTCATTATGGCAAGTTTTTGAAAATATAATATTGATAGATGGTGCTGTACAATTGTTTCACATCACAGTATAGATTCAAATACTATTCAATTTATTCTAGAGTAGGATACATTTTTTGTAATATATATGACAGTAACAATATTTTTACTTTTTGAAAATTGTTTTGAGTAGTAACTTTTTTGAAATCACAATAATTTATGTATAAAGTGATAATTTAAACTTTTAAAAAGAGAAAAATTCATATCTAGAGGTATTCTTACTTAAGATGGCTTACAAAACTTCAAATTATTATGTACCTTCATCCACAACATTCTGTGTGAAAAACTCTGTATGAAACATATCGAAATAAATCCTATAGTGGCAGATCAAAACTAATTTTACTAGTTGTATAAATAATAGTACACACAACTTCATGTGTATACTATTATAAAAGCACTAAGAATTAAAAAAATATTGATAACTAATAAAATTACAGTGAATAAATAATGTGATGAAGAAATTATAGAAGGAACACAAGATATACATCCTGAAAATTAAAGTGAAAGCTAACATGAAGATACAACAGGTTCTCCACAGAGTTTTACATTCTCTACTTTCAAACTTGATAATTTCCATTTGCAAATGCTATATATTTAAAATTCAAAACAAGCCCTGGTCTCAAGTACCAGATCTGCAACACTCTTCTCGACGCGCGTTTCATCAACCAAGTTGACGTCTTCATAAGATGAAATATACTCGATTGGTGAAATGTGCATTGAGAAGAGTGTTGCAGTTCTGGTGTTTCGGAGAAATGCTTGTTTTGGATTTATTGTATTTTTAAGTATCCAGTTGTACCTTTTAGTCCATTTGTTCAACTGAATAAACAAATGGTTCGTCCTTCAAACTACCTATTTCACTTAATCCAAAGAGAGTCTAAAAAGTATTTGAAGATAGCGAATAAAAATATCTAGCTATAATATAATTCATCGCTCAGTTTATCTAATACATTAATTGTTTATTAAATTCTGAATGCGAAAGTATCATTAGCAAATTTGCGGGATATAACATCCAAAATAATGTTACCGTAGAGCTGACACTAAAGGAGGGCAATATTATCCATTATTTCAAAATGGCTTCAAAGCCGAACAATGAAAAACTCAAGACGCGGTTCTACCAAAACTTTAGAAACGCAGATGCTGACCGAGGAAACATACCCAAACACACATTCATCCACCAAAAGAAACAGCTAAGAATTGCACAGGTACATGACGTTTTGGAGGCCAAAATCTGACACCCTCATAAAAAATATTCACATTTTCAAACTCCTTTGATATCTGTCGAATGAATTTGAAAATAAATCGGATCAAAGAAAAACTTCGAGTTAGATTTGTTTTTTTTCCAGTTCCAAGGATGGCTAATTTTAGCCTCCGAAATGTTGAGATAAGTACTCGTATTCCTTTTTAAAAAATTCATTCAAGATGAGATTATTTTTTGTGAATCAATTATTTACATGACTTAAGAATTTTCCTTTGTTGAGTTAGATCTAACGAATTAGAACTGGTAACTATCAACTATATATTTAGTGATGCTACAGAATATATCAACATGATGCTGCTATATTTAAAAAAATAGACCAGTCATATTGCCTTGGGGAAAACCAATATTACATTTTTTTATATCAGATTCGACTGTTTTCCATCCAGTGTTTTTTCACTAATTGTTGCCGTTTTGTTAGGTATGATGTGGACCAACCTAATGCAATTCCAGGTGTCCCATCCCTCTCAAACTTTTCAAGTATATATTTTACTGATTTACTCGTTTTGATTTCATTTTTATTTAATATCACTAGGCATATATAAAATTTAGTTCTGCTTTCCTCAATCTGGTACAATGACTGTTCATTTATTCCGTCCTTTCAGTTTACATTGTATGTAATCACATTTCTCTTATTCACAACGATTAAGGAATTTTAGTGCTCTTCTCACTGATAGTTTTTTTTTGTTTTCTCTAGGTTCTGCTACAAGTAGGGTAATTTTTTCTTTCATTTTGTTTTTTCGGCAATAATTCGAATTTTTCTTTAATCCACTTTAAAAGTCTCCTAAGACATAAGTTTTCATTTCAAGAATTTCTGCATCCCGTAATTTTGGTTCAAAATTTTTTTCAGCTGTGTAGGGTCTCAACCAACCGAGGGGGTGGAAGTGTCAAGGTTAATTTCTGATTCAAAATAAAAATCGACGGGTCCAGCGTCAACTATGAAAAGTTACCCGTGTTTCATTTTCATTGGCCCACCCTGTATTGTTCTTGACTACTATATGACTTCTGAAAGACAATTGATTCATGTTTTTGTTCCATATATATTATAATATATAACATATTCATTTATTAATTATTGATTGAAGTAAATTATGTTACCAGAGTTTCTCCAAGGATCTCTCCTCACACTCCTTCAAAATTCTGCACTGCGCCTAGATTCTTTCAAAACTAGAGTATGCATTTCCTGTGTGGAGCTCCCATACTACCAAGTTTATATTGACATGATCGAAACAATACAACATAGACCTGCTTACAAAATGAACTTCGTTTAGATCGTATAATTGACTACACCAATTTATGTTCCAAATTGAAAATCACATCACTATCAGATAGAAGAATACGACTTATTTTTTGGTCAAACTCTTATCAGAATCAAGAAACTTGCCGGACCTCCTCTACAATATTGAGTGGAATATGGTAATTAAGTTCACTAGAATTGTACTTAGTGCAAATAGCCTCGATTTCCATTATTTTCACAATAATTATTCTACCTTCAAACGATTTTATTGTCAGTGTCTTGTAAAATGCGTTTCAACTAGTCGATAACTAGTCTTAGTATGTATGTTTCAGGCAAGATATTTATTTATTTATTTCAACGGTTATAAACCATTGTGTTCTCGCCAATGTATTAAACGTAATCATGCTTAGTAACAGAGTAGAAATGATAATTCCATAAACCAATTCATAAAGAAAACACATTTCTTAAAACCTGCCTTCACTTTTCCAAAGTTAACAAATTTACTTTGTTTAAAATGATCTGGTAGTTTATACGGGTAGTATATGAAATGAATATGTTGTTAGAAACCTTTTCTGAATCCG
>WOGN01003066.1:0-15761 GCA_015342105.1 Leptinotarsa texana
TGAAATGAGCCCTTATTCGACACTTTTATATATATCTTCATTACAAAAGATATTATATCATGAATATTAAATGACTTTTTTTGAATATCGATGATCATATTCGAATTTACATTTTAGAAAATTGTAATTTGCATTTTATAAAAATATATTGATTTGTTTAGAAGTGCTGCCACCTTGAGGTGAGAATTCGAAATTCATAACAAAAAATGCAAGAAGTTCTTGTCCTCACCTGTCACAGCTGTCTTATCTCGTGTCAGTTGTCAGCTTTTGACGTCATGTCAAACAATGGCACATTTCAATAAAAACATTGAGGTTGCAAAATGTCTTAGAGGTTTTCAAGAATAGATTGAATTTTTCACGACACAAAAGACTGTTTAGTATATTCAATAAATGTGTGTTGCTACGAGAGATATAATGGACTGTATGTTTGAAGCCTGTTTGGAAGCAACTCTAGAGCCAGATGATATTCCAAAAACTACAGAACCTGTATGGATACTGGGAAAAAGATATAATGCTATGAATGGTTTGTTTTTCAATACCTTTGTTAAACATATAACTGACCGTGGTTGCTTTACAGATATCTACGAGATAAGACAAGACATTATTTCGAAAATATGGATAACATACAGGAAATGTTTTGTGCCAATTGGTGGTAGCGAAGGACTTACTTCTGATAAAGGATGGGGTTGCATGTTGAGGTGTGGACAGATGGTACTCGCTCAAGCACTTGTTTCTCTTCATTTAGGCAGAGATTGGTTATGGGATCCACAAACTCGAGACTCAACCTACCTTAAGATCCTGAGAAAGTTTGAGGATACCAGGCAGGCCCCTTACTCAGTTCACCAAATCGCCCAAATGGGTGATTCTCTGGGAAAGTCAGTTGGACAGTGGTTCGGTCCAAATACTGTTGCGCAAGTTTTGAAGTAATTGCATGTTTCAATTTCATTCAAATACCGAGAAAGCAAATGTTGATTCAAAGTATGTTACTTCAATCTCAAACTTTGAAATATTAGTTGTAGGGAAGTAATTAATGTGGATTAGTCACATTTTGGTGACCTTTCATTCAGCTATTTTTGAACTCCACAGACCAAGAAAACTACAGATTGTTTTAAAGAAATCTGTACTGATGTAAAAAGGACAAACTTATAGTTCACTCAGTAGCCAATAGTAGCTATGGCTGTGTAAACATGTTTCAAAAAGATGGAAATATCCTATTCATCAACAACTAGTCATATTAGTTTATGCTTCCCAACATGAAAAGAAATTTCTTTTATAGTATCCCTTGATGATTTCATGATGTTCATCTGTAAAGGTGAAGTTATGAACACTCAATTAGGAAGCAACAATCAACAAATAATATTGGTACAATTTCCAATTATAAGATAAACTTTACATTTTCCAATGGACAAGCAAAAAAATTTACAATTGCTCTTGTGATTGCTGATTGGCTCATTTCAAAATATAGGCAGGAAAATAATCTTGTTCAAATTTTTGATTGTTTTTGAAATATTTTACTGCTTTCCAGAAAAATTATAATTTTGAATATCTCAGATTCTAGAAATTCTTTGAATACTTCTAGCTTTTCCATTGGTTATGCATGAATTTCACCGTTTTTACTACTGGTATGCATTTATTTATCAAGGCGATATGTCAAAATTTCCTTTTGGACAGAAGTCTATATGACTTTTCGCTCATTTCCTCTCTTGTATAATATTTATATAAAATATGTCTGAGATTATTATGTCAAAATTCAAAATATATAATAGTCAAAATCATGATTCTATTTTAAATTACTTAAATGAAAAAGAACCCCCATAATATTTACACCCGAGATTGAAATTCACATTTATTGGTATTGATGAAAACGTCAAAATGATAGGTACTCTGTTCAATATTAGACCAATATGCATAAGAGAAATCATTAAGATAATTTTGATTTTTGTTTGTTCTAAATTCTCCGAGTAAACTGAAAGTTTGAACTATTTACATGTGCATAAAGTATTGCAATTTTTTTTCCAATTTGTGGAAGGTAACATAACAGAAAAACATTGATTTGATTTTTTTAGGAAATTAGTAAGGTATGATGAATGGAGCAGACTTTCCATTCATGTAGCTCTGGACAACACTATAATAATCAATGATATAAGTAAGTATATGTTGATAATAGTAGAACCTGATACAGAAAAATAGTTGTGATTTGAGTTAGCAAACTGTACTTGAATTCAATATTGAAATGAAAAATTCAATTACTGACTTGAACAATTTTTCATAAAACTTTCGTTGCTTGAACTTTACTTGGGTAGAAATTATTCATTAAATATGAATTTTCAACAATATAATAAAATTCTGTTTTCTCATAATTGATATTTAAAAAATATATATATTTCAGGAGAGTTATGTTGTCCTGTTGATTCCAAAAATTCTGACACAAATAAGACGAATTCGGAATGGAAACCACTGTTACTTATAGTGCCTTTGAGATTAGGAATCACCAATATCAATCCCATTTATATTAGCTGTTTACAGGTCAGAATCTTTTATATTTCATTCACCTTAAACTTTTACTAAGTTATTTTCTTTTACTACCAATTTTCTGCAGTCTTTGCAGTGTGACTTTATTAGTGTATTAATACAATTTATTATTGAACTAATTCAGTAATATCAAGTGTATTTTTACTTTTTATTCCAAAACACAAAGGAGCTTAAGGGGGTTTTATTTAAAAATTCAATAATTCAAATAACAATTTTTTCTGGAACCAATATTTTTGAGAAGTATATAAAAAATTCTCATTTGGTATTCTTAACACACGTAAAATTGTGCCTCCCTTTGAAATTTATCAAAGAAGATGAATTTGTATGTCTATTATTTCCCACTCATAAAGAATTACATGTCAGGTGATAAATTAGCCCGTGTAGCTTCTAAGTTTGTTATATATCAGATTACTATATGATGTCTACCTTAGAATTTCAATTAATTCCTTTACAGGGCTGAGTATTTTCCACATTGTAATATTGGTTTTTCACAATTTCAGAAATGTTTTCAGTTCAAACAAAGCTTAGGCATTATTGGTGGAAAGCCAAATGTTGCTTTATACTTCATAGGTTGTGTTGGAAAGGAACTGATATATCTAGATCCACACAATACTCAAAAAACTGGTTTCGTTGGGAATAAAGAGACACCAGAACAAATTGAAATAGATATAACCTATCACTGTAGAGCTTCATCTAGAATTAATATAACCAAAATCGATCCTTCAGTAGCTGTGGTGAGTTTTTTTTTCAATACAATTTCAGCAAATGATTGTTTTCTTATGCTCTGCAATTCATTTGGTTTTTTAAATTCTCGACAACTTTATAGTTTAATGAATTCATATTGAATTATTCAAAAAGAGCAATGTTGATGTGATTTTAGTCATACCTATATGGTTTTATTCTTATTCACTCGTGAAATTGTTTAATTTTCAACTGAATTATTTTGCTTTATTATTTATTAGGAATCTAGAATAGATTTGACTGTTTTATTAATTTGAAAAACAAATAGTGTTTATTGTCATTTAATATAACGATGATAATAATGAATGCATTTTCCAAGAAGCATACATGTTTAAGGTTAATATTCAAAACTATTTGGTATCAGTAAAACAATGAAAATAAAAAAACTATATCGAAACTGAAATTAAAACTGAATTATGAGTCGACGAAGAAAATACATTGACCCTATTTAATAGAAAATATGATCAAAATTGTTTTTATGCAGTCAAAGATAAACATACATATTTCACAATATATACATTATGAGATGAGTAAATAATATTCTTCTAATTAATTTGAATACCTATATAATACAAGTTGATACCATCAGAATATGAATAAAACTGATTAGTCATCTTCTGACTTAGTTAGCAAAACGCGCGTCAAGAGACAGGATTTTTGTTTTGGTGTGGGAAAAGTATTTTTGTATTGTGTCTAGGTTCAAAGAGAGTGGGGGTTTTTGTGCCTTGCAGTTAAGCTCGTTAGAACAAGTCTAGGTTCTTGACGAAACCCAATAGCATATTTGGGGAGAGGTCTTCTCACTGTGGATTCTGAAAACCTGATTCGGTCTGTGGTGGGGCAGACCTAAAGTATTTACTCTGCTATTTCACAATCTTCAATCATGACAATCTAAGTCTCTGCATATGATGATTCTGTAAGTAGGACTATCAGACAAAGTAGGTCATCCCAGCTGTAGTATTAGCAATTGTTTGGTGTCATGCTTCGAAGGATGTTTAAATGCCTTGAAATAGGCCTTACTGGTATATTTTGCCAGGAGAAGCTCTTCCTATGCTCCTTTGTTCAGTGTTTGGCAAAGCCTGAAGTGATGCTAATTCGAGTTTCGCAAGGAAGTCAGCATTACCTTCCAGGTTTATGACTACATACAATTTGTTAAGTCGTTCTATCGAAGAAGGCATTTTACTACCAATTTTTATGTTGCCTGGGGAGTACCAAGTGCTGTCAAAGCCACATGGTGGTGCTACAATATGTTTATTGATTTATATGTGAGGTTGGTGGTTGTTGAATTAATTTCGAAAATTATATTTATAGTCAATAGTTTGAATTTAATGTGGAAGATCTAATAATATTCTCAATTTAAACAAATTACTAGCGAGCCGCCCCGGCTCCGCATAGGTGCAATGCTGATACTAAATATACTACAGAATATCTTTATATACAACGTTCACAGCTTTGTATTGTTAGTAGACAATACAAACATGATTTTTAGAGGTTACTCTTGAAATAACCACATATAATTGGCCCTGTACCGTCGCAACCGCTATGTCCCTGCTTTTTAAATCTGTAATATCTTCGAAAATATCCTATATTGATCATATTATGGACGGATAAGATAAAAGATAGTTCCCCTTTTACCCAAACGGGGGCGCCCCAGTTAGAATATTTGAGAATCTTAGTAGGCATTTAAGACCTGAGAAGCACCTATATACCAAATTTTAGCTTCCTAGGACTTTCCAGTACGGAGAAACAGAGACAAATGAGTGAGTGTCAAGTGAGTGACTTTCACATTTATAAGTGTAGATATTTCAGCTTCCTCTAGTTCTGTTTAAGTTTACACTTTTAGAATGTTCTTTTCGATTTTTTTTTGTTTGGTTTTAATGGAGGATTTGTTGCCATCTCCGTACTTATATTAGTTGTTGATTTTTATAATGAACTAATGAAGAGTATATCAATTTTGGAAGTTTTTTTGTCTCCTTATTTATAAAAAACCATTTTTTCCACGCGAAATATTCATCCATCACAAGATCATTATCAAATTTGATAACATATTTTGAATCAAGGTGATGCATACTTTTTTGTTACCGTAATAGATGTAGACTTCAAAATTTTGTAAATATTCATGACTGTCGAGCCATAATGATATTTCATTCTCATTACCTTTTTCCTGTAAAAGGTACTATCACCCGAGCTGTAACCACTGTAAATTAGGCTGATGTTACCAGCAAACATTTATATTTTATCGAGTAAAGTTACAATTGTCAAAGTATTTGGAGAATACTCATTTGCTAATATAATATTGTTTTATGTGCACTTTGGTCTACATTCAAATGTTCAAATGTATTTTTCATTGTAGTGCTTTTTTTGTAAAACAGAATCAGACTTTGATGAATTTTGTCAGCGAGTGAAAACTGACTTGATTGATAGGGAAAAAGAGCCAATGTTTGAAATAAGCCTTGACAAACCAAAGGAATGGTCGCCAACACTAGAAAATGCAGTTGAAGCCAATGCCTCGTCGTTTTCAGGTATGCCAGTGATGTATTTTTATTTTAAGAAATAAAAAGTGTAGAAAATATATATATTTCGAAATGAAGGCCTTTAACAATATCAGTTATATTTTGAAACGACAGTCATCAAAGTCGTAGAAACAGGCAAAGTGAACTTGTTACAGCAACAGTCACTGTACATTTTTCACTATAGATATACACCGGTTTTTCTGTTCAAGTAACATCCAAGAAGCAAGAATTTCTTTGTGTTCAAGGTAAAAACTGATATCCTGGAAATTTTGAATGGTAAATCCAAGTTACGTATGACAAAATCTGTTTTGAAAAAAATCTGTTTAAAATCTGTTTTTCCGTCAGCTGTTGCCACCATACAAACGGCAACTCTTAGAAGTTGAGAAACTTGTACGAGCTAAAGACTAACGAGGTCTTACCTTTTAACGTGTGATTCCTAACACATACATTACTACTTTCTCATTTCTTGCTTCTTTTTTTCGCTTCTCCCGCGACAACCCTAAAATAGTCGGCAAACTTCATTCATGAAAAATATCTTTACCTGAAAATTTCTTCGTGTTGTTCCTTTGTGGTTTTTTTCTTCTTCATAGTTACATATATTGGATTAACTTTATTTCATTTTTAAATTTGGTAAATAAATAGTGTACCTTAAAAAACTATTCGGAGGAGTTTCAGAAACAAAACTAAAATATATAAAGTTTCTATTTCAATTGGTGCTTATTAGTCAGAGGCTATGCTTGAAGACTGGCAGTAAACAAATCTAAAGAAATGAACTTTAAACGTTCAAGCCGCTGTCAAATATATCTACACAGTAGGTTGAGTGGACTGACGCCTATCAGAAAACAACTATTCCCCTGGCTAATACCACGAAGGGCGTTGGATTATATCCGACAGGCATCAGTGCAGGAATCTTCACAGAAAATTTCTTGCATATGCAATTGGCAATACAACTGAAAGAATCGACCTCCAATTTTGGAACGGGCACACTTGCAGACCAATTTCGGGCTGATTACCCACTCATCAGTGCAAGATAGTGGTCATCATCGATCTAAAGTCGATGATATTCCATAATTGAAAATCGGAATTCTTTCAGAGTATTTCATTCCTCTTCCTAAGTTGGAGCGAACAACAAAATATCACTTCATCTAGTGGACGAGGTACTAACCAACTGCATATCCGTAATTTTCCGTATTCCTCTGAATAAGGAAGAAAAACTTTCTTATTAGTCAGTGGGCTATGCTTAAAGACTGGCAGTAAACAACTGCATATCCGTAATTTGCCTGATTCCTCTGAATAAGGAAGAAAAACTTATTAGTCAGTGGGCTATGCTTGAAGACTGGCAGTAAACAAAACGTTCAAGCTGGCTTGAACGTTCCATATTCAGAGGAAACGGACAAATTACGGATATCAGTTGGTTAGTACCTTCTCCACTAGATAGTGACATTTTGTTGTTCGCTCCAACTTAGGAAGAGGAATGAAATACTCTGAAAGAATTCCGATTTTCAATTATGGAATATCATTTTTAGGTCGATGATGGCCACTATCTTGCACTGATGAGTGGCTAATCAGCTCGAAACCGGTCTGCAAGTGTGCCCGTTCCAAAATTGAAGGTCGACTCTTTCAGTTGTATGGCCAATTGCATATGCAGGAAATTTTCTGTGTAGATTCCTGCACTGATGCCTGTCGGATACAATCCAACGCCCTTCCTGGTATTAGCCTGGGGACTAGTTGTTTTCTGATAGGTGTCAGTCCACTCAACCTACTGTGTAGGTATATTTGAGACTGGCTTGAACGTTTAAAGTGCATTTCTTTACATTTATTTCAATTGGGTTTGGTACTGAATATTGAATGGCCATAAAGAAATACTATCTATTGATATTCAAGTTTTCGGAATGTTTTATTTTCTTTTTCGAAAATATCTAAAATTAAAAATGAAAGCAAACAATAAATTGAAAGAACATGTGAAGAAATATCTCATTAAAATGAGGTTTCAAAATAAAATGGCATAAATTTACAAACGTTAAGAACGATGAAAGATGAAACATTTTGACAACTGTTAAATAATCTGTCACATCATCAGAAAAACGGGATCTGAATATGATTTTGGTCTATACAGAGTTATCATGAATATAATTCCTAGAAAAAATGTATAAAAAAATATAGAATCCATTTTGAATTAACATTTTCATGTTAATTTTCATCACCCCAGTTTTTGGTTTTATTTCTAAAAATGTAACTTTTATCTTTGATTTGATTTACTATTAATCTATTATACGTTTCACCCCATTATAAATCAAATTATCTTTGACTAGATTGGTTTTGGGGATTATTTTGGTCAATGCTATTGTAGATGCTGTTCCTTTGATAATCAATTAATATTATGTTTATTTTCAGAGATTCAAGCAGCTGATGGCAAACAAATCGACTCTGAGAATGAATTTGAAATGGTATAGATATGAAGTTATTATAGAATATTTTTTATTGTCCCATTGTCCAAACTTTTATATTTACATTACTGGAATTGAAAATCTTACAAGCTTAATAAAAAGAAAATGTTGAGATGCATTTATATATCAAATTGTAAATACACTATGCATAAGCTGTTAAACGAATTTTGGGTGTACATACGATATTGACAAATTTTTTTATTTATTTTAAAAATGATTTCTATTTGTTACCTATTCGCTGATGAATAAAAAATTTGAAAAATTAACATCAATGTTTATTTCACATCAAATGACAAAAACAAACCTTACAGTCTAATACACAGTCAACTGTACAAGAGTATTGACACACAATGTTTCTTTTTTTCAACTTTTGCATAATTTTCAATAACATTTGAAGAAGAATTAGTCCTTCAGTACAAAGAAATACGTAAAATTTAATATGAAATGTGAATTTTTAACAAAAATACTATTGATTGAGAATCAAGTTTTTATTTTCTATGAATCGGTTCTAATGAAAATTTTTTGAAACCTAGTACAACTCAAATTGTCCTAGCGATATACACAGTATCATTCAGTTATTTTGAGATAGAAATTTGAAACATTGGAGTCCATTATCCGAAGGATTGAAAAATTGAAAATTTATTCTGGTAGAGAGTAAAAAGTTTGCTCAGTTTATGAAGAAAAATATGAGAATTCAAATCTGACATACATTTTAATTATTTTTTCAAATCACAATGTTGAACTTCATCGATCTCGAAAGTCTTAGTAACATGTTCTGAACTTTGGTGAAGTGTATCTCTTGTACTATGCTATTCATTTCTCTTTGGCAGTGAAAAATTGGTAGGTAATTACTAACTCACGATGAGCTTTGAAACTTTCACTTTATCATTGGCACAGAAAAATTAAACTAATAGTATCTTCGACATAGGTTTGTAGTACAAGAGATACACTTTAAGGTCGAAGTTTAAAAATATGATACATATGAAACATGATACATAAAGTTAAAAATAGCATTCCAAAAAAAATCCAATTCCTAAATTTTGCCTTGTCTCATTACATCAAGTTATTTAACATTTCAATAGATGACCTCACTTGAAGAAAGTGGCTTTTACGCCACCATTTTTAGTAAAAATGGCCAATTATACTAAAAAAATACATCCAATCAAAATTCTTGATCAAACTGGAAAAAGTTTTTTAGTTGTTTCATGATTAGAAATATTGCCTTCACTGAATCCCAAATTTTGAATGTTTCACCCCACACACAACTGAATGAGCTGTATACAATGATTCTTTTGTCAATATAATAACTTCCCAAAAGAATAAGACCATTTACATACCTGCAAAAAATCGACCCATTAGTGCATAGTTTCCATTAAAGCAGGTGTGTTCTTCCCTGGCAATACCTCATAAATGAATATAATCTCTTACATTTTGATGTTAAAAACAAATCCACTAGACCTTTTCACAAGTGGAAAAAATTGAGAATCTTTTGGGATCATAAGAAGTGTAGATGTATCTTTCCAAACATAGAACCAAACGCGGTACCGTCTAAGTTTTTTTGAACTACTTCTATAGCATCATTAAAATTCAGCAAATTGGTAAGTAATATAGTCGAAGTATATCATGACTTTTATTACAAACACGAAATATGGTTACTTTATTCTTAAATTTTTTCCAATGTCCAGTATCACAGACACTAGTTTCATAAATGTTGAACTTTCCATTCATCACTGAAAAAAACTTTTATACGACCTAATGGAGGAGAAAGATGTTGAGCAACAAATTGACATTTATTCTATATCGCTAGTTGATAGGAATAACATAGGTGTATGCAAGGATCAAAGCCATGAAGAACATCTTGAACTGGTTTGGACCAGCAAGTTAAATACGATCTTGAGGTGTAAGAACGTTAACAAATGCAATGTAGAAAAAGTTCAAACCCGACTTCAGTACGGTAACCGACTGTCAATAGCAGCGACCATCAGTAGCTACGAACGAATGTAAAACTCTCTTCAATTTTTCAAACTTACCCTTATTGACAATTTTTCGAATGACATACTGATACAAAAAAACTTATACTGAGATGAAATGTATGTTTTCATTAGTGTTCTATTTTCAGATTATACTGACTATCCTAACGAAAAAATGCTTTGGTCAAGCTCTGCGGTTGTTCTAGTAGTTCTGATTCCAGTTGCACTGCAAAACCTATAGCAAACTACAATAAAAATGGGTGGCATTGATTAGATGAATCAGGCAGTAGCACCAATATGCGAGTTTTGAACATCTTGACGTTTTGGTACCAAATGCACGATTGTTGCTGAGAGTTTTATCAAAAAAAATAGAACAGATCGGCTTTTGAATTTTCAAAGATCTATTGCAATAGACTCACAACTCATAGAACTGTGCCAACCAGGTAAGGATACCCAGTGAAAATATGATCAATCGTCTACTATACAGCATACTTTTTAAAGGAAATATTTTTTTTAATAAAAATTGACAAAATCTCTTGATTTCATTTCACTAGTGTATAGAGAATCATTGTTTTTTTGATGATTCACATAGAAATATTGATTTTGCAAACTTATGCACTAATGGGTTGAGATATCTAAAAAAATTAATGACAACTTTATAAATTATATATTTGAATTTATCAAGATACATATGGGGATTTATTGAGTTGTGATAATAATTGAAGAGATACTCCAGAACGAATTTGAAGACCATAATTATACCAATATAAATAAGAAAACCAATATAATAAAAATTATTGAAACATTGTTTGAGCAAACTAATAACAAAATATTACATTCCTGAAGAGTTTTATTATTTGATTTCTTCCACATAGAGTTCTTTTGATTTTTCTTCTCATTTCACCTGAACTACCATATAAAAAAGCAAAATATCTGACAAAACTTTTCATTGAGTGACCTTTAAGTTTCTAAGCTGACATTGTGAGATCTATATACTCCAGGAACATCAATCCATATACTCATATACTTATCACTTGAATATTCGAGTTCAACAATTAGTATAAATAGTTACGTGCTGAATTTCAAGGTGGAAAAAAGATCGAATATTCATCAACACATTTCCTATGAACTTTATTCTTTCGTCCCATTGTAGGAACTGAAAGAGTTATCTTTGAAGTTTATTATGATAACTGTTATATTATCTAAGGACCCTCTGTAGTATGACTGTAAAGTTAAGCTTTTAGCTCCGTAGTCGGGTTCGTTCAGCCTTTCTTTAATGAAGCTCACAGCTTCGTCGTTCGCGAATGTGTCCCACAATCCATCTGATGCAAGAATCAAAAAAGAGGGTTTGTGATCTTTCAAATCAAAGGTCAAAATATCGGGATCAGCAATCACCAGTTTCCTGTCTTTCAAAGGATAGTCACCCAGTGCTCTGGAGGTGGCTAGTATACCAGCCACCCTCCAAACACCGGTGAAGGTCACAAAACCTCCGGCCTCTTCGATTCTCTTCCGTTCCCTCATCTGCTGTGGCTTGTGGTCAAAAGATAGAGGTATTGCGTTACCTTTTCCATCACACATAACTCCTCGAGAGTCTCCGACATTGGCTACTACCAACCTGTCGCCTTCTAAGATGGCTATCAAAGCAGTAGTGCCGGCGACGTCTAGGCTTTTCTTTGCTTTTTGCACCAACCGCTCATCAGCTGCTAGTACCTCATCTGTCAGAAGTTTCCCATAATTAACAGTGCCTGACTTGTCGAAGTAGGTTGTGAGGGGTACTTTTTTAAAACTGGGCGTTAGAGTTAATGGTCGAGAACTTCTGGTGATGGGTTTAATGTTGTCCAGCTTAGTGAGAAGTTCAAGATCGGTTATTTCTTTGGCTCCTTTTGTGCATTCATCTGTGGTGGAACTGGTTCTTCTGAAACTCTTTCTACGATCTGCTGAAGTTGGAGTAACAGGTTTTTCGGGGTCTTTCTTTTCTTCCTCGTCGCTATCTTTCATCACCTTTGGAGTAGACTTACCAGATATCAAGTCTTTTATTTCTATCACTTTATCGAAGAGATTTTGAGCAAGTTTTTCTTTTGCAAAGTTTGCGGCAAACTCACCTCCATGTCCATCAAACACTGCGAATAGTGCGACCCCTGTGTTGTTGATGTTGTCGTTGATGACGAACCTATCCTCCATCTTGCCTCGTCTACCTTGTACAGCGTATGCTGCTATGGCTCCGACTTTCATCTGCCAACTGGATCTTTCAACATCTGCGTTGCCGAAGAAACTCAATTTTTCTATGTTAGACTTCCGGCGATTGATGGTGAACTGCAGTCTCCCTAAATGACGACTCCATAGATCAGTTGCTTGAAGATAAACCAAACAGAAAATGACAAGTGCCCCAAAAACTATTAATTCTGGTTTCAACAGATACAGTTTGAAAAGCCTCCAAATGTGAGTAGTGAAAGTTACATGGGACAGCTTCAAAGGGACACTCCATGCTATTCGTGACATTATTTTCATGTGAGACACATATGTTTGATATATTATTTTATCGTCTAGCTCGTCTTCCATTCTACAGTACTTGTAACACAATTCGTTTTATTTAGGGCGACGGCATTATTTGTGTCAGTGACTCTAAAAAACAAAGTCACAAAACTAAAATTAGATTCAGAAGAGATTTAAAATGTCAAGACAAAAATAAGCTTACTATGGAACGGGTTTGCAAGCCGGCACTGATTTTGATCATTCATCTAAATTTAAATCGAATTCTCTGTTGAAATTTTTCTTACGTTAGCTAGCAGCATTTATTAGCTCTTTTTAGAAAGTTAAATCTTAAATCCAAAACCAAATGATACCAGCTGATTGATGACAGGTGTATGTGAAAAGAAGATTTCTCAATAGAGGACGCTAGTGTCAATAAATGGTGACATCAAAAGGTAAACAACTAATCCTTACAACCTATATGCATTTGAAAGAGTTTCTACATTCTACAATCTGAGATTCACATACTATATGGCTAATAGAATATACCATTCCATACCGTAACTATTCAGAAAATGTTTTTCCCATAACGGGAAAAATTGACAACTGTTTCAAGCTATCAAACATATGACGTCTTATACCCCTCGCTTATTATAGGAATAATTGAGATAGACCTAATATTCCACTCATCTGTAACTCATACTCCATTCATTAACTACTCACTAAGAAAAAATGAAAATATATATGTTTTTCATATGATTATGTATTGTGTTGATCGGGCATGGTCTGTACAATAACTCTAAACTTGATAGCAACCTTGATTGGAACCTCTGGCGTAAATTCCATATGTAACTGAATTTGATAGAGAAATCTACCTTTTATTTTAACAATATTATTATTATATATATACGAATCATATTCCATTGAATCTTGGATTTCATATTTTAATTATCTGTTTCGTTATGTTTGCTCTAAATATCAATTATTACAATTAACAAGTATGAACTCCTTGATAGCTGAAGAAACAATATTTAGTTTATCAAATAATTATCTCAAAATAGAAAATTTCATCAGTTTAGTGCCATTTACAAGGATATTTCAATACCGAAATATCTCTAGGCACCGTAGACATGAACACTTTTATTTCGGTGCTCTAGGTGCGTTTTCAGGAACTATTCATATTATTCCCGATAGTGTTATTTCCATAAAAAATAATTACAATCTCTGCTTGAAGGTTGTTTCATTCTGTGGTTGTTTGGTAACGAATAATTTAGGTCGGGAAGGACTTAATTTGAATTAGGTGAGTTCTAAAATTCGACAACATTCATTCCGTTAATGCTTGCCCCCGAGTATTGCAAAATTTCTACGAATAAAATAAATGCCGCAAAGAAATATGAATATTTTAATTTTATTGTGAATCGGAAATATAATGGAATTATAGAACCATTGTATATTATATACAAAGATAGAACATATGCCTACATGTGATGGCTGAAGTCACAATCAAAGAGAACCAATTCCGGGCTGGTAGGTCGCGGTCGAATCAAACCTAAAGTAGTAAAAGTTTCGTCTGCTACTACAGCAGACATCATCAGAGGTATGTGGGTTGACCGCGAGAATGAAAGTTATATCTCGAAGTCTCAACATGAAACGATTGACCGAATCGGTAGTTGCCACTTATGATGTATGCCGTAGTAGTAGACGAACAGTTTATTTGAAGGTTGTTGACAATGTTTCATGGTGGATTTCAATAGTTCGGACTTCCATTGTGTAATATACTGCAATTTGATATACATTCAAGAAAATTTACAAAAGTTTACTACAAACGAAAACAACCATTCGTATAATACTAGGAACAAGGATAATATTAGAGCACCAAACTAGAAATAACAAGGAGATGTAACTCATACATATCATTGTACAGCTCACTGCCCCAATCAGTGAAAAATGCAACCCTCGCTAATTTCAAACGAAAAAAATATCTCTCAGAGAATGCTCACTATGATGCGTCTGACTTCAGCTTTACAGAGTAACTATCGTCAATGTAGGTACTGTCTCTAAATGTATCTTTATTTTTACATTCATATATTTATTTACTTTATTTTGTGCTTGTATCATATAAAATTTTTATGTACCACCTACTCCTTTTCGGTAATTTTATTTGTAATTTAAATTTATTTTATACAGTATTAACTTGTCATAGCACTAAGGTGTAATAACTTGACCACAAAAAAATCTAATCTAATCATTGTCTAATATGATATAAAGTTATTTGAAATCTCAGAAATATTCAAAAAAATTAAAATGAATAGCTGAAAATAACAATTTCATGAAGCAAAAAAAACCCGAAATGGAATTACAATACAATGAAATACGAGCAACAGTTAAAAATTGAACAATAAAAAAGTTAGAATTCAAAGATTTCAAGCCAAGTTACTTCAGGACATTTCGATTGTTGGTATCCCCAATCGTCCCAGTCATCACCTGAAGACGATTGTGGATACTAACAATCGAAACATCATGAAGTAACTTGGCTTGAGAACTTTAAATTTTAAAATTTTTATTTTCATAAACTACACCTCACGATTGGGTTTCCACAAACTTTATTTGAAAAATATATCATGACAGTGATTTGAATTTCGAATTACTGTTGAAGAAGCTACTGTGTTGGCAAAACATGTCGTGATATATTTTTCAAATAAAGTTGGTGGAGATCAAATCGTGAGGTGTGGTTTATGAAATTACTTTGGATCTTCATCAAGTAACGGCCGAATCAATCAGAATTTTTTTATTATACAATATTTAATTGTTGCTTGTATTTTATATTATTGTAATTTCATTTCAGGGTTTTTCTGCTTGATATAATTGTTATTTTCAGCTACTAATTTTAATTTTATTGATTCTTTCAGGGATATCAAATCATTTTATATCATATTAGACAATGGACGTCCGAACTAATGAAATTGACAGACGAAACGTTTATACTTCGGATTTAATTTGACCACGGCTCATCCGACTGAATTTTGTCGTCTTTATATTAATTTTCATTTATATTGTCTTTATGGATATCTGGAATAATGTATTTCCACTTT
>WOGN01003067.1:0-15760 GCA_015342105.1 Leptinotarsa texana
ATAATAATAATGTTTATTTGCATAATAAAATAAAATATTACAAAACCAATATAACACATGCAAAAAAAACAAATAAACAGAAAAATCACAGAAGCAGTTCAAACTGCTTGTACGTGATATAATGACACATCCGGGTAAAGTCATATTTGGGTTTTTTGATAAGTCACATGTTAGGTAAATTTCACACTTCGGTAAATGACATAATCAGGAGGTACTCTTTTTTCATTTTTCATACTCATTTGGAATTTATAATATTACTGAATATTATCATGACAACAGACTTTGACCGTTTTACTATTATGATCGAAATATTTTTTTAAATTTGAGTTGGCAACAGTGCCTACGGCTCTGCGACTTCCCCCGCATAGCGCTCTCGGCCAACTGTAATCCAGTTTAGGATAATTTTACAGTTTTACCACATGGTCCGGAAGGGTAAAATGAGATTAGGCGACAAGTGTATTTGGTGCGTTTGTCTGTTTTTTAAGCTGGAGATTTATGAGTCTTATCATAACAGGATATGTACGGTGCAGATCGAAATATCCTCAGCAGTAACAATCAGGATGTTACTTGTGAAACATTAAATATTTGAGTTCGGGGGGTTATTTTTGAAGGCTTAGAAGGGCCACAAATTATTTTAAAAATACTTTTTTTTCATATTATGGAGTAAATATCCCAAAAAAAAGCTCGATGAGAAACTCTGGTTTTCACTACGTTTCTTATTTGATGATTGAGAAGAAGAAAGCCAAAAATCTAAATTTTTACAAAAAAATATTTGCAAGAAAAATCATTAATTTATTTCAATTTTCTTTTAGTTTGAAAAATGTATTACCAGCAATGAACCTAGCTGTCTACTGGTCGATATTCATAGAATAGTCGTAGACATAAATTTCATGAAAACTCAACAGCAGGAAAAAAAACAATTGTCACGTTGACAAATGAATAGCCAGGCTGATTCACGGAATTTTCACGTAACCCCTCACCTGCTGCATTTCGTAAGATGAACACGACGTAAAATAAATATTTGTCAAATTTGTTTACGACAGTCATTAGTTTTATGCTCTAGAAAATGAATGGCGTCGCAAGAGGACATGCTTAATAGCTATCTCATAACTTTTTTGGTTTCCATTTTGTACAACAAGGTGTTTTATTATTAATAATAACGAACGTTGCATTCCTTGCGTGAGAATAAACAAGAAACTGTGAATGTGTGGGAGTGCTTGACAACTGCGTGTCCCAACTGCACTGAATATGTATCAAGTACATACGATTCAATAATGTGGCACCGGAGTAAATGTGTTTATTCATCAGGTGCAGAAAACCGGTCCAAATCAGCTAAAAAAACGGACTATATAGAGAAGTCAGGTTTAGAATTAACAAAATCAAGAAGAGTGTTGCAGTTCTGGTGTTTAGGAGTAATGTTTGTTTCGGAATTATTCTGCGCCAGATATTTCAGTTCTACCTTACATTTAAAACGATTTCAGATCAGAATGGGACACCTTGTTTTCCAACCTCGAGCGTCGTTACTTCAACCCTCAAGAAGTGAGGTGAACCACTCCGAAATAGAGCCATTCGAATAGGAGTCATGTCACCGCAACAAATGCTCAAAATGTTCATCACCAACTTATATGCTATATATTCTACTAAAAACGCTTTAGTACATTCTGGAACATTTCAGGTTGAGTTGCATAAATTCTACTTTTCAAATACTCCCACAGGAGGCAGGTCTGGTGAACGTGAGGACTATTAGATAGAACTTCGCCTATCAATATAGTGACCCAGGAAATATTGATCTGATTATTGCAGAATAGGCAGAGTCTATTGAAGAAGAGCGTAATCTTGTTGAAATATCAACTGAGCCTCCAGATGATTTTATGAGTCAATAAAGGTTCAATTGTGTCTTGAATCAGTTCCAGATATAGTTCCCTTGATTAATTTCCCTTTAAGCATAAAGGGCCAACGATATGATCACCAAAAATAACAACCCATACTTTTATTGGGAGCATGCTGCGATCTATCTCATGAAATAACTGTGGAATTTAATCGACAATTTATTGAATTAGAACCATTCGATTATTATTGAAAAATGATCCTTTTTAATTTGTATCAGGATTCGTAAGGAAGAAGTGTAAAAGAAACCGTATCATCAGCAAAGCTCAGAATCTTTTTAGTTGTATTGATTTCTAATATGCTGTTATTTATTCGATATTAAATAGAATCGGGCCTAGAACAGTGCTGGGGGGCACATCAAATGTAACTGTGTTCAAAATTCTATTACGTCAACTTGTGGCTCTCGATCAGACAAATAACTTTTGATGAGGTCGAACGCATTTCCTCGAATTTCATGATTTTTCAATTTATTCAAGTTTTTCATGACATATTGTGGACATATCGAATGCCTTCGATGAGCCCACAAAAACACCAATCACTGATATTTATTCCAGCCTCATAAAAGTCTAAATGGTATATGACATCCTCGTTATAGATTTACAAGATTTCAGAAATGCTGGATAATAGGGAAATGGGTCTGTAGTTACTAGTTTTTATTTCACCTCCATTCTTGAATAGATAACATGAAAAGGGCATCGCTGAAAAAGCTAACGGTTATGCCAAAGATCGAGTTTGCAAAGTGTTTCTCTCCAATGCTCAATGGAAGAAGCGCTAGTAAAAGGGTTATGGTGCCTTTTCATTCTTACTTAGGTGGGTTATACATTAAATAAGATTTCAAAGTCTACCGTGGGAGCAGTCCGTTCAGCACCTTACTCGTATGTCGTGGGGTCACGGAACGAACAATCACATGTGTGCGCCGTGCCAAGCCGATCCAAGGCAAAGTTCCTGAGTGGCGCCGGTGTTATGTCGCCACCGACGCTACTCTGAGAGCGCCAACTTCTCCGAAGCACACCTGGCACCACGTCCAACCTACAATCTCCGACTAGCCATAGTCACACTCTAATAAACGCCCACGCCTTCCGATAATCCGACATTGAATTATTGTAGCGCTCGATCCGATCGCCAATAGCAGCTTAACCGTTCCCCCGAGAGAATATCATAAATAAAGGAATGAAAATTGATATGGAACGCGGTTGTTCTATTTTTGTTGAAGTCCGAATGAGAGCTCAGTAAGTTTCGAATTCCTGGGGCTTTTACTTCAGAATTCGAGTCGTGGTCAACGATAATATTTAACAGAAAAAACAGTTTCCTATAAGTATTTCATTTTTCGATTCTTTGGTATATAACCGGGTATTACAATTCACGGCACAGTGAAATGGACGTTTTAGTATATTCTGGACCTTCTAGGATGTTGGTACCAGGGGAATCAGATCAAAACACAACATGCATATTGAACAATAGTAGGTAACTCGTTTTTATTTGTACCATTCAATCTCATCACAAAGTCATTCAGATCGTATCAAAATTCAAAAACTCAAATTCTGTTGTGGTCTATTGCATACTCACAAAACTCATGGTATTGCTCTTCAGATTGAGGAATCACTGTCCAATATTATAAACACATCTGTCCAAGCAGGCGAATTTTCAGACGAACTAAACTTGGAAAGATAACGCCCATTTTCGAAAAGAGCGATCCTCTTGATATGGAAAATTATAGGCAGATTATGGTACCAAGCGTAATGAGTAATATAGTGCCATGCCATGTATAACAGATTGATATGATCTGCAGAAAAACAAAATGACCAGTGACTAACAAAATGCTTTCTATATCTGAGTAGATCAACGGAAACAACTGTGTAAGCTTCCTAACTATATATCTATATCGATGAAAAAATTCTATTTTTCGTTCGATGTTGACCACATAGAAATTCAATTAACTATACTCAGGTAGTAGGAAGTAGCAAGAAATGGGATTGAATAATGAAATAATTAAGCTGTATGAAAGATTCAATTATTAATGTCTTGCTAACAGATTGATAGTGAACTACACTAAGGCCGTTTTTATGTAATATTCCATTGATAATAATAAAACGACACCGAAAATTAAAATTAAGGGTGAGATTAAAGATCATAACACAAAATAACTCACAAAAGAGAAACTCAGCACGAACAGGAACCATGAATTTGAGGTAATTATTGTCATCCTAAAGATGTTGTCGAGTTGCTTCAGAAGAGAAACATGGTAAAAGAAAGTTAGTTTGGTTAAAAGGCTGTCATAACAACCAGATACAGTTATATAGTGCGAGCATAAATAGAAGGGAATAAGAGAACAATGTCAGAGAAAGCTCACTTGAAACTGTATCATTTTTAGTAATTTTCTCGTCGCCAAGAGTGCGCTACCAAATCTTTTTTTCAAATAAAAAGTGAGGTCTTTGTTTCGTCATAGGTATCGTTTTACATTTCTTTCTTTCATTCGGTTCATTCCTTCCATTGAGTGACTTTTCGTGCAACAAGTAGTATCCTCTCCCAATTCCTGAATCTTTCCATGTTCCGATCAAACTGTCAATGAGATTTACAACCGTGGCATTCTATGATTGGAAATTTTATCTTTCGTATCCTTCGTACATTTCAATTATATAACCGGAATCCATTCAAGACGCTATAAAACAACCGAGTGAAAGCTACCACCTGATAAGCTAAACTCAAGAATTTATGTAATCATTAAAACTGATAAGAGTCCGTTCATTGAGAAACTGCCCCTTAAGGGCAACTTTGACATTCTGTCATTTACATAGGCCAGTGAAGATAGGCAATTGGAAAGGATGAATGCCGCTGCCCAAGAAAAACGAAGTTTAAAATAACGAGTTAACTGACCACGGAGGGTGTCAGGATATCTGATCGATAATAAAAAACTCTATTGACATTTTTCTGTATTAATGGTGTGTAAATGTTTCATTAGAACACTTTACTCTCAATTTGCACAAAGGATTGAAATAAACATTTGTTCTAGTGCAAAGGTGAAAGATTTTCCAAAAAAAAAAACATCCATTTTCCAGAGAATACACCACGCTATTCTTAATCAGAGGTCCAGAATACAGAAAAAAAAATTTATCAAGTAACCTAATCTGTAACCGTCAATAAGGACCCTTCTATGACCCCAAGAGATGTGTTGAATTTTTCAAATAAATCATCGCAAATTTCACTTCAGAGGAAAATGTGCCTTAACTAAAAAAATAGAAATCCCTCTAAAATGGAGTGCTTTTTTGCCTTTGACAAGAAACATAAAAAATATGTTTTCGTAAATATTTTTATGGTAATTTAGCAACGTTTTTGTTCAACCATCTGTAAGAAAATGTCATTAAATTTTTTTGTTCGCAATACTTCGATGCAATGTTTTGGAATATGTTTCATATTTGCACCCCTCCTTGATCGTATTTTTAAACTTTTATAGGAGTTCACCGCTGTACTATAATCCTCGGCAACTATTAGACTGGCGCCAACGAGACAACCAATCTATTCTAGAATTTGTGAACACAGCGTGGTACCACACAGGTACTAGACCTGCATCCTCAATCGAAAATAATGGGTTTTTCTCACCGACATTCATATTCCGCATCTTTCCATCTCTCTTCCTGTCACTTTTTCGAAACTGGCCCTCTACCACTTGACGTTTTGTAAGGTGCCTTATGGGACACTCAATATTTCACTTGTTATTATATTTCGTTATTTATGACTGTCTGGCACCATTCTTTCGGGATTTTCATTAGTTTTGTTTTGATAGGACGGCTTTTCGTTGCTCTATTCCGATGCTAATTTGTTTTGTGCTGAATTCGGGAAAGTTGGCATAAATCGTGACTTGAAGAGGTCGACAGGTGTGAAATACTTGAAATTAACGGCCTTTCTTCCCGCTGGGAACTCAAGTGCTTCTTACTGTGTCGCTATTGTAGTCGATATCGAACAATAAAGTAATGACAGTCCTTACATTCTCTTTTGTATTTTGAACAAATAGTCCTAGATGAAGCACAAAGCTTGAATATGTTCTCAAATATTTTCTTTCTTTTTGTTTTATTTTTGCCTTTCACAAACTGAAAAGAAAACGTAATGGGGAAATTTGTATAATGCAACCAATCAGAGCTGATTACTTCAACTCAATTGTTTGATTATAATTCTTTTTTGTTTTTATAAACAACCAAAATTACCAAAATGTCAAGGATCATTTTCAGTGGGTTTTATTTATTTTTTCGCTTATTAGTTCGAGGCTCATTAAAAGTTCAGGAATGACAAGTAATTTTCATATTTTAATATATTCATAACATCATATTTTTCCCATAGAACAAATAAAACATGCGGTTTTAAGATTATCATCAATATGCTTTTTGAAAAAACTGTGAGGAAAAATTAAATATTTGAGACAAGTTAATTCAATACTCAATTTTAATAATCGAAATATTACATTTAAACAAAAAAAGCTAAATTTCAACCTGGGCCAAAGTTTACTAAATGAAAACAAAAATAAGCCGTTTCAACTTGGTTGTACAAATATTTTAAAACCTATTAGTAAGAACCAAATAAATATGTTTTTGAATATAATTACATACTTTTATTATGAAAATGTAATAACATTTGAACTGTTTTATTAAAACAACGATAAAAATAAAAATAATAACTTATAATTCATTATAGTTCAAAACTAACTTTACAAAACGCTCAAAGGTGCGAAACTGTTTCCTCCTTTTCATAAAAGAGGATGTAGGCATCTTCACTCACAAGCGATTTTGGTGAAATTGGTGACACTTGTGAATCATTGTATTTGTGCCACGTGCCATTATAAGGGTGTCTGCAGAATGCTGTAACCTCTCTTGTGAAGAAATGCAAGCACTGTGATAAACTCAATTGGCCAGTTCTTTGTGGTACGGGGAGTGATAAATCCCAGAAAGGATCGAAGGTTACAGATGAGTGTCCATCGTGAATTTTAATTGATCAACGAAATTATCTACAATCTTAGAGTTATATGTACTCAAATAAATCATCCATGACTCTTTTGCTTTTCCGCGGTGGCTCAATTTTTCGTTAATCTCCGTTAAGGTCGGTTAAAGTTTCTCAATAATTCTATTAATGTCATCATGTAAACCTTCTAAAAAATAACGAAAGAACTCCTGGGCGTCTTGATGCGGATGACCCGCGAATCGAGGGGCAAAACTCTGAATCAGATTTTTTAAGGAGGCTGTGTTCACTGCTCTATCAGATGAATCTTCTGACCACAATTCCTTGATAACTTCTGCAAAAGCTTTGATTAAAGCACCTTCCGTACTAGAAATATTAGTATTGATATCGTTCATGCACTCATCCTTTTTCAAATATTCTAGTAACCATCTCGTATTGGATAAACATTGGATTCACTGTTCATAAAACAGGTGTTGCCAAATTTTTTCAACCCATTAAGCCCGAGGATTTTGACTGAGGAACGTATCACTGATCTAATTGTGTTGTAGGTCTTGGTAATACATTCGCCACCGCTGTTTTCTTTCCAGTAATCACTGATGCAATGATTCTTTCCATTTTCCATCATTGAACCAATTCATTCCGGTTTCGAACGGACATAAGAAAATATTTTATTTATATTCAATAACCATAATGTTACTTACATACAACACTGTCCTCCTTACTGGACGTTCGATGTTTCGGCTTAAGTAACTTGTCCTCCTCAGAACCAAATCTAGTTTGGAATACAAACTGAATGAAGAAAATTATTTGTATATAATTCTTTGTTCATATAAAAATAATGTTTCTTTCGTTTATATGTTTATATGAAAGTAGCTATTTCGAGACGAGTATCTCTTAAAAATGTAAAATTTAAATAATCTTACTATTTGAAGCAACTCAAATATTTTTGAAAATATTGTAATTTGACGTTTATTATATTTAATGCATATATTGAGAGATAACAGATCAATATTAATAGTAGACTACTATTTAGAAGTTTTCACTAAAATAAATAATATATGAATAATTACTGAAATTGAATTTTAATCAATACATTATTCAATTGAAGTACATCAATTCATATATCTTATGATGAAATAAATATTACTTAGATCAAAAAAACACATTTTAAATTAATCAAAATACCAACTACAAACAATCCTTTTTTCCTGTGTACCTGAAAAAATCCGCAGTAATTTAAAGTACAATATAAGATTCAAGATGAAACTACTTACAAAACGAACATTGACTTGTATTGCTCAAATATTATGTAATAGCGTGTTTTTCAACTACGATGGATTTTACAATTCCTAACCCTGCGTTCCCGACTAATAGATTTCTTTCTTCCACTATAGGAGGTTCATATATACCTATGAATATTTCCAATTGTTTATAGAATCCGAACAGGACTAAAGTTCTTCAACAAATTCCAATAACGTTTCCAAACTGATGTGAGATAAGAAGACAGACGATAACACATAAACGACATTATGCTTCCGAATTTTCGAACATTGTTTTCGTAGACAAAGCAGATACAGATGGAATTTCAGGCGACCTACCAGTTTACCATAATAATATGGCTGGCGATAATTTTAGTGAGCATTGTCATATTTTTAAGGCTAAATAGCTGGTCACTTCCTCTTTTCGCAGAAGCCATTACAGTTTTATAGATAAGAATGTTCAGGAATTCGGACCAGATGACGGACAGATTTGGATAAGTGAATGAACAAACGAGAAAAAAGAAATATGAAGTACTCAAGGCTGTCTGTATTTTTGTCGTGATTTATCAATAGCTTCCATCTAATTTTTCAGTATCTATTATTGTATTATTTTAGTATTATAAGAATAATACGTGTTTATATCCAAATATACAATAATGGAAAAAATATCATATCCAGAACGAATAAAGTATGTATATAAGGAAAAAGGCGAGGTGTCTGCTGATGGGGGTAAAGTACAAAAATGCATATCAACCTCACTTCATGAAAGTTTGGGGATTTGTCTCTCTTCTATAGATACTTTCACGTGCAGTGTTCAAGTAACTTAGCCCATTTGATTTCACCAAAAGTGGTACATATCAGAAATACGCCACGGACTGTGGCTGCTCATCGTTTTGAGGTTCTACTCAGTATACCTCGAACTTTACAGTTTAAGAACTCTTTCATCTCAAGAACTACGTTTATGTGGAATAAACTTCCTGGGAACGTTTTTCGAAGTGGATTTAATCTCCAGCGATTCAAATCCAACTTATTTCGCACAGGCACGGCTCTTAGAACGCCTTAAGGATTTTCCTGTAGTGCTAGTGTTTTGTCCTTAAAAGAAAACAAAAAAAACTCTAGACATCAGTAGGTCAAATTTTCAGTGAAAAAAAATCTTTAAAAGGACAAGTACCGTAGTTCAAATTAATTTTTTATAAGTTTTCAATTATAAATGGTAGAACAAAAAGTTATTGGAAAAAGATACACATAATATTATTACCAAAGAAAATTCCACAGAATGCTCATAGTCCTTGTATTTCACGAGATGAAGTCAAAAAGTTATAACATACTTAATTTCAAGTAATTGTCATTGAATTTTACATACAAGAAAAGGTTTCAATCTCTAAGTGGTCTCTCCGAAGTTTTGGGTGAAAACAATAGGCTTCAACTCTTCATTAGCACCTTTTTGGATAACTTTCAGAGATGAATCGCTCAATTTTGTCGAAAGCTTCAGGACTATGTATGTCATGTATGTAAGATAAGTTTTTTCTCTAGTTATATTATATTATTTTCGTCTCCCATGTAATCTGAGAATGAATTGAATAATATGGGTTCTAAATATTTATAGTTTTTTCCGGTTCATTTTTGAATTAGTAAACTTATGTAGCTGTCTGGTATGAACATTTCAGTGTTTCTGTCAAACTAATTGTTTGATATTGAATATTTTTGTAATTCATATGCCGAATGTCAGAAACTATCGATTCTTGATTACTTCTTTGATATTATCTATAAAGGAACCGTTCTGTACCACTTCTAAGGGTCGAAGGTGAGTATTTGATACTACTCCCCATCCTAGTATACCGTATGTTATATGTTATATGGCTTTCAGCAGGAGACAATTATACAATTTTTTTCTGTTTCAGGGTTAGGAGATGTCTAGGAAGTGAATTAGTGATTCCTTTTTTTATATCAATAAACTTTCCATCAATTGTGAAAATAAACGTTAGATAAATAAATGACCATGGTCCGGCAAGTTTATAAAGTATGTCAAGGCGATTTGAAAGTTTGGCAGATTTTTTATTCCCCGAAACACACAAATATCTGAATGTTGAATTCTACCTAAAGACGAACAAAACAAGTGATTAACGTCGACTTCGACCGGCAAAGACCTCGTTAATTAATAACCGTTCACGAATGCACGATAGGATATTGATAAATTAGCAATGAAAATGAGGAGTTTTTAAATGGGAGACTATGACTAACTGCGTCCATATGGTGGTCGGCGCATACAATAACAAATTAAAAACAAATCTGTAATATGTAGATATGATGGTATGCTGATGTAGAAGGGAAAACACAGATGCGATGTTGTAAATCAGCATTATACCCGGACTTTCGGCGGAGAGAGGGGAGGACAACAGTGAGAAGTGTTTTTGGGGTGCGCGCTGTTTGCACCAGAACAAAATAGTCTCAATTGCCATTTATTTCAAACCAGCGACTGCTTCGTACGGCTGGCATATATGCCTTTTTTGTTATAGTGTTACACCCGTTTGTAACTGATAATAATGACCTTTGATGACATTAATTCAGTAGAAAATATCTTCAAAAATATCAATTTCAAAATAGGTACAGCAAGCGCCAAACGTGATGGCGAGCTCGCCCCTAAGCGTACAAACTCATTTTCAATGTAACCCCCACAACAGCTATGGCAAGACATGTACTGTACAGACGCGTATCATTACTGGCCTCCAAACCTGTTGGCGTTTGGCATTGTCGAATAATTAATGTTGTTTCTGAAAAAATGTCTTCGCCTAACAAAAAACCAGTACTCAAGAGTGTATCATTATATAACATTTTATTGAACTATACTATATAATACTAAATGGGAAGGAAATGAAATTACAAAGAAGTCATGTGTTCCATTTGATACCCTAATTGAAACTAATTATATGTACAATAGTGGACGGGCTTATCGTAATCCAATACTAATTTAGTAGGGAGAGTCTATACCTGCCGTCACATTTGGCACTTTCTATAACTCACCTCATCAATAAAAATTCAGATTGAGGCTGCTTCACCGAAATATTCAAAATTGGAAAAATAAATCCACTTTTCAAAGCTGGAGATGAAAAATAATACGTTATTGTAGGTCTTTATGACTTATCTCAAATATGGAACAATAATAGAGATTTGAAAAATAAAATTATTGAGTTTTACCAGGAAATTCGAATTGATATCTGATCAGTAATACGTATTGCGGGGAAGAAGATTAACTGAAGATGCATATAAATCTCTCAACTTTTGTGAATGAAACTCTCCACAGTTTCTTATATCATTTGCCACAGGAATATCCTGGAAACAGTAGAGAACTGTGAAATACTCGGGAAAGCTTACCTCTTTCTCGAAGGCTACAAACTCGATGTTCTACAAGGAATGGTTCTAGGACTAATCATTCTTGGATGCACTTTGATAAACCTGTGAATCTCTGTAGAAATCATTCGGAAAGTTTCAATATTTAGTCACAATCATATTTGAATATTCGATTTCATTGGTTAAATTTGATTAGTCAATGACAGTGATAGAGATTGTGAAAAATGGTACGTAACTAGGCCTTGAGTGTCACGTATGATTCATGGCTGTTAGTTTCATCGCTATTTAGAAGAAGCTCTTTAATATTCTGTTCTACTCTGTTCGAATGAAAAATCCGGTAACATTTTAAGTTCTGATGGTTATTATATTTTCGAAAAATCATCAATCACCTCCTGAGCAACAAGAAATTGTTCCGGTGCAAACGACGCTCTCCGCGTATCGAGAGGCGACCATCTGGCCGGTGGCATTCTTCTGGCGTAGCACTACTTGTGCGGTATTATTTATGGCGAGTCTATGGCGCCAGCTGGCCACGGTCACTGATCCAGCCTGGCAGCCCGGCACGCAGCGCTCTCTCTATCGCCGCATCTCGTTCTCTCAGCGCCGAGATCTCTGCCGCCATGGTCTTTCACGTTACGGCGGTGTCGATGGTCCACGGCTGGATGCTGGACTAGGGGTGGATACGGATCGTCTTGTCGTGGGAAGAAGTTTGTTTTGTAAGATATACGTTTCAAAGTTTCGAAAAAAGCATTCATTTATAGTAAACCTATCGAGTTGTTTCATTTTTTGTTCGAATTCCGACTTTGTGACTCCGAAGACACTGATTATATTTTCGTGGAGACGAACTGCAAAAAAGTCCTTTGAATCGCTGCAGACACCATATTCATTTAAACAAACCGTTTCGGGAGATTTCTCCCACTAGAATACTGTTCTTTAATTAGAACTTCTACTTTAAAAACTGTCTGTAATCCTAGCTCTGGGACAGGTAGGTACATACCCAAAACACCGATACTGATGAAGCCCACCTTCATACCGAAACCTGAGAAAATTGAACAGAAATAGGCAAAGGCTTTGAGATCAATTAGTATATACTATTTGTACTAAAAACATAATAAAACCTAATTATCAAATACAGGAACACATCAAGCATAGTTATATTAGGTCGCTGTAAAGAATGTATTTAATATATTGAAAAAATGTACCGGTGAATCATTCAATTCTAATTGATCATTCAGTAAATACCCGAATCCTTGAATCTATTGATTTCTTAACATTCTAGAAGATTGAGTTTCAAACTCTTTTTATTCTAAAGTTAACACATCGTATTCATGATTCAACTCACGTCCTTCTGCTAAAAGGTGGTTCGCAAATGTGGAATTGGTCTTTCTATTTACAAAACTACTCCTATTCTCTTTAATTATTTGGGAAACTGTTCTCCCTGTTTGGCCAATATACAGTTATGGACAAGAGCCACAAGTCAGCTTATATACTCCTGTATAACTAAATAGTTTTACAAAAACGCAACACGTGTTTTGTCATACAATGACTTCTTCAGGCGTGTCTTTACGTAAAAACAAGTTTTTGAACATAATCACTGAATTTGATAGGCAAAAATTGACTCCTACAAGTTACTGTCTATTTCATCAGTCTATTTCCGTTGTCTAATCTAATATAAATTGATTTGAAAACCCTGAAAAAAACAATTACAAAATTAATAAGGTTAACCGAAAATAATAATTTTATTAAACAAAAACAAAAAATTAACATACAAGCTACAACCAAACAAATAAAATTAAAATATTAATAAAAGCTGAAAAAATAAAGATTAAAAAATTATTATTAGCAAAAATGAAAAACAAATTGAAAAAATTAAAGAGGTTTCAAACCAAGTTATGCCACTACGAAAACGAATGATTTTTCGATAAACATTTTATGTGAAAAATTTGTTCATTTTGACGAGATCCACGACAAAATTAGTTTTTGTAATGTTCTCAGCAATTTTTTAGCAATCTAGGAGCTAGGTAATATGCATCGATATAGAAAATTGTTAATTTCTTGAAAACGATCACCTTCAGCGTTGTTGAGGAAATTTACCTTTTTTACTTGGTAGAGGTGGGGGAATTAAGTTTTTCCATGAAAACTACCAAAAGTTTACTGTCTAAAAAGTTAGGGCAACTTGAAATAAATAATGACAGCGTGCGCAGCGCCCTCTAAACGTTACATGAAAATTAATACAAAATTAGGATTTCCCACGTCAAAAAACCCTGAGTACCAAATTTCGTGCAAATAACTTATTTTTTGCAAAAGTTAACAAAACGAACATAAACAATTTCGGACACATTTCCGGACACAAGCTTATATAGACTTTTTTTTGAAATTGTCTCAGAATATGTCGCTTGAATATTTTAAAGTAGTTATGTTACACCCTGTATAGTATAGTTATAGTAATGGAAAGGTAGTCCTATTCAAGAAATCATAGGAATTCACTACAGTTTGAGTATATCCCCCGCGAATCGAATTAGTTAGGACAAGGTGTGGCTGCTTCCTAGAAAATAATCGAGAATAAAAGAAACACTAATTACAAAATTATCATTTTCTCTTCGGATTTCAGATGTACACATTTTTACATCTGTCGGTTGATTGATTTTTGGGGATTGTAGTTATTTCTGGTTCAAGGTGTTTTTGTGTTATATAAAGAAGGAAAATGTATAAACAAGTTTTTGAAATTGAATGATTTGACAGAATTTTTGTCTCAGTTTGAACAAAAAAGTTATTGTATACAATCTTTCTACATAATAATAATACTTCGATAAAATTGCAAGATTTCGACGTATATTATGAAACTATGAGAGTGCAAGAGGTAAAATAATAAATAGTATCTTTCTGACGAATTCAGTACCTGACATCATTTCGAATAGTTCAAGTCAGTGATATTTCAAATTGTATAGAAATGATGATTCTTCCTCTGAAGTCAAATCAAGTTATATAAGAAAATGTGATTTCAAAATGTGCCGTTTGTAGAATGTTTCTCGTTTGAAAGATCCGTTGAATTATTGAAAAGTGATTTGCAAAGCTTGAAATATTTTTCACCCATTGATCATTTTTTTCACAAGCTCAAAATTTCCGTTTGGAAAAGAAAATGATTTTAAGTTATGTTTGCGTTGATTTCTTCACTTGATCTTGAAAGGAAAATTCATTATTCTGTCACGAAGTCAATATTTCCTCTTTCAGGGAATAAACGAAGTAAATGAGTGTTTGTAATATATTTTTCGTTCCACAACAACGAAGAGTACACATAAATTAATAAATGTATTCTTCACGTTGAGGGGCGAGTGTTCTTACCAACTTTTTCCAACTTTCTAACCAGTATTCGTTGCTACAGTCAACAACAAAAATAAGTTAACTTGGTTTCGAATATTTTTTTCAATTGTATAAAGTACTAGCTCATTATTTTTTTATTGCCTAGTTACAGCTACCGGACTGAGTCATGGGCGCTGGGAGAAATTGCATCGTATTTTCAAGAGTTTCACTATTTAAAATATGTTTATGCAATTTCCTGTTGAATTCCGTCACCAACTGAATACGGTCCTGAATTTGGATATTTACGGCTCGAATAATCTAACAGACGGAGGGGCTTCTCACCGGCCTTTACTCTGTAGCTTACGGTAGCTTACCAACTTGATATGATAGTGTACTTTATGGCTTCTGCGGTCATAGAAGCGAAATCAACATTATTTTGACTCATGCTCATCAGCCAGTAATGACACATTCAGCAGGTTTGCCTCTTGTCAGCATCCTCAAAACCTCATGTTGAATACGATTTTTCCAAATGTATTCTTGATTTTTCCATTTCTCTCAAGTTTCCAGAAAACACTACAGCCTGAAGGGCTTATTGCATTTTTCACCCATCTTCTGAATATAATTTTGTTTGTTCATGAATTGTTTTGCCTCCTGTGATACACTGCCACACATTTCCTGCAGTTGAGGTTTTCGTTCTACAGCTCTATTTTGTTCAGGTGTGTTTCTTCATATCATTCCTCGATAATATCATCTAAAGTCGCTTGGCTCAACATTTCATACATAATTAAATCGACATCCGTCGATGTCAAGAATGCCGATCATACTGATTTCTTATGAAAATATGCATAACCTGTATATTCAATAAAGTCATTTAAATTCACAAGGTTTGATATTTCATATATACATTACTAGTACTATGTTGCTGTACCGCTGCTGTTACAATGTTTGTTTGAAGGTGGTAGTTGACAATGTTTTGTGGTGTATTTCATCAGTTCGGACTTCCATTGTCTAATCTAATATAAAAT
>WOGN01003068.1:0-15758 GCA_015342105.1 Leptinotarsa texana
AGACTCAATTACGAGCGTTAGAGTCATTGGGAGTGACAACTGAAAAGTATGCTGCAATACTTTTCCCATTGATTGAATCCGCACTTCTGATAACTATCTCATAATATTGTTAGATTTCCTGAGAATCGACGTGGAATCAGAAGAAACAATAAATTTGGCAAAAACAAGTTTTGGAATTGAAAAGGAGCAGCCGAAACATAATAGTAAGAAAAAACGTTTATTGCAAGGTGAGCCTGAACTGCTACAGTATTATAAACAGTTAATACAAGATAAGAAACCAAACTGTATATTTTGTAATAATAGTAACCATGCAAGTCAAAATTGTTTTGCTGCACAAAAACTCTCTTTGAAAGAGAGAAAAGCAAAAATTGTGGAAAAAAAGGTTGCTTTTCTTATTTGAGAACCAATCATATAAAAAAAAATTGCAAAGCTTTTGTAAGATGTTTAATGTGCGCACGGAAACATTTTCCAATAATTTGCTGTGATTTGGATTCGAAAAAGGTACAACCAGATGAAAATTCCAAACAAAAACTGGAAAATGTTTTGACAAGTGATTATTCAATTGACACACTCTTACAAACTGTGCCGAAGTGACAAATAATTATAAACATAAACTTGTCAGGGCTTTGCTGGATTCCGGTTCTCAAAGATCATATATTTCATCAAAATGTGCAAAAGATTTCAATTTTAAGTCATCAGGAGAGGAAAATATATTACAAGGCATTTTTTGTGGTTTTCAATCATCTCCTAATCTCCATAACATATACGATATCGCAATAAGTGACATTAAAAATGACTTTTCTTGCAAATTATCTGTATTGAAACAGAAAAAGATATGTAATTACATACCTAGATTGCGAGATTTAGCTGTTAAAGACTATTTGAAGAATAAAAACATCAAGTTAAGTGATATTGGTATAAATAATCCTCCACAAGAAATTGAATTGCTGATTCGTGACAATTAGATGTTTTTTGTATAAAGGAGCCCCACAAAAAAATATATTGATTTTAAAACGGAAAATCATTTTGAAGAAACGGTTTTGCAAACAGATGATGGTAGATATCAAGTAAATCTTCCTTGGAAAGAAGGTCATCCGAAATTTTCTAACAATAAAGAAAAAGCTGAAGCAAGATTATTGTCTTCAACAAAAAAGTTAATCAGTTTAGGAAAATTTGAGGAATATGGTAAGGTTTTTGCAGAATGGGAATTATTAGGTATTATAGAAGAAGTTATGGGAGATTTAATTGATAGGCTAAATCACTATTTACCTCATCATGCCGTTATTAAAGAAAATAGTATAAATACTAAAACTAGGCGCATCAACGCATCAACAAAGGATAATAACGGAAATCCACTAAATTATGTTTGAAAAAAGGTACCAATCTGTTAGAATTTCTTCCTTCATTGTTCATAAAATTCATATTAGGACTGATAGGACTTACATCTGATATAGAGAAAGCATTTTTACGAATTGATGTTAATCCCAATGAAAGGGACAATTTTGAAGACTGGAATGAAGTTATGGACTACTTACTCTATAGTTAGAAAAATCAAATGGCATCAGAATCCTCCAACAGCCGCTTGGTGGGAACGCATGGTCAGAGTAATTATGGAATTAATTTGTAGAAACTCAGGGAAAGCAACATTAACATATGAAGAATTGATGACGATTTTATGCGATTGTGAAGCCATAATTAATAAAAGGCCTTTAACTTATATTTCGGAAGAAGATGATTTAAAGCCTCTCAGCCCTTCTATGTTTATTTCGGATATATCTACCAGTGAAACTCCAGATTTCGATATCATAGACAGACATCATTTAGTGAAACGACGTAGATACCTGCAAAAGTTAAGAGAGGAGTATCTATCGAAAAATAGATAGTTTGAAAATTGTAGATGTTGTTTTCGTCAGCAACGACAATGTGAAGCGAATAAACTGGCTTATAGGAAAAGTATTGGAAATTTATCCTGGAAAAGATGACGTAGCCAGGGTAGCGAAAATAAAAGTGAACAGTGGGGAACTTATTCGACCGTTTCAGCGTTTATATCCTTTAGAAGTTACGACAGAAGAAGACAGTAAGAATTTTCTTCAAATTGTAAAGAAAATGAATGAAGTCAAAGGTAAAACTGATGAGGACTACATAACAGAAGAGCAAGACATCAAAGAGAAAACTAAAGAAATAGGCACAAGAAGGAGGCGAAAAGTCAAAGCTCCGCATCTTTATTTTTTCGAGTAAAATTTATAATGTTATTTTGAAATTTCTCTTTTGTTTTTTATTTGAATTTCAAAAGGGGGGTGAATGTTAGATTTAGAATGTATGTTGTCATCACTCCCTCTGTATATAAATTTTATATTTAGTTTATGTGATGTCTGAAATATTTTCAGTTGTATCAAGTTAGTTAGTAAGAAAATTTTGATTACAGGTTTCAAATAAATAGAATTTTAAAACGTCAATAAGACTTTATTTGATGATAAAATTATATCCATCCCTCATTTAAAAACATGTATGGAGCTCCGCTCCTAATCACACCCGGAAGCTGCTGGATTCCACCCAGAAAAGAGTTATCCGCCTGTCTTTCATAAATACTTTCACGGGAAATGTTCACGTGACTTGGCATATCTGATTCCACATATCAGATGAATGCGAGGGACTGTTTCACTGTTTAAGGCACCGCTCTCATAGCGCTTCGAGGATATTTCTGTAATGCTTGTGTTTTGTCCTTGGAAAAAATCGGTGCAGCTAGGCACCTTCAGTAATTGGATTATTGATGTTACTTTCCACCAATGGCAGACAAATTTCAAATGTTGGATTTTCTACATAAAAGAAGAATATTGTGAGATATAATTGAATATATGGAATATTTTCAATGTCTCTGTCGAAGAGTAGAAAAAAATTGGAACTTCCTCTCTCAAGGAATGGTTACGTTTTCAAATAAATAACGAAAGATATCAAGCAACAAGAGATCAAATGTCTGAACTTTATATATTTTTCAACACCTCGGTATGTAGTTGAAAGAAAAACATACTTCCTGACTACGAGCCAAAAATTATATTCATATCAAATTGAGAAGCAAACGCGGAGATATATTCTAAAATCCAATCGTCCCAAACAAAATGAAATATTTTGATGTTGTCAAGTTCCAGGTCATCTATTCCGGATTATTTTGTCTTACTTTCAAAAAACCCCTCACGAAAAAGGAAGGCAAGATATATCAATTCGACACAATAAATCAATAATTGAAATCTTTTTCCTGCAGGAACTGAAGTAGCGTATTTTTTAATGACTCACGTTTTCATTTGTTTTTATGACAAATAACAGTATTTGAACAACCACACGGTGCAGCTATCGGCAAAATTTTTTATTACAAGAGAGAACACTCCGAAACAGGAGTCCCAATGGTACATTGTTCTATAGATCACAAAACAATTCGTTTCAAAATGATTCATGATATCAAAAACGGTTTGAGTAAATATCTCTCATCTGACAGGTTAATCCGGTGGTATATTTTTCTATATAAAAAAAAACAATTTTAATGCAAATGGCTTATGATATCGAACTTCAATTATATAGAAGGTCCAAGAACTTATTCATAAATCACGTTGAAACCTACATTTGAGAGTATCTACCTACAAGGAATTATTCAACTCGTTGCATAAAACATTTTTGACCATCTTACAAATTGACAGCTTTTTGAACAAACAAGGTTTCACTGGCGTCTAAATTTACATTACACATATTACTTTAATGTCAAGTTTATGAAAATATATGGCCGTTGCATTCCTTGTAAATAATTTCGATTAAAAAAGAAACAAGCAATTAGTGTCACTTATATTGTATGATGCCTGCTAAATGTCTGCAATAAATTTTTGTTTTTTAATTAGCACCTCATTTGTTATGCTCGATTTGAAACGATAATTATAATTGGTACACATTTTCGAAAATAATAAACTGTAAACCATAAAAGTCGAAGACCGTCCTGTTGCTATTAAAACGATAAAAATCTCTTATCATTAACACTACATTTCTAGCCCAGCCTCTTTTGATAATTATTACGAAAAGTGTTCTCTTTGAATACCACCTAGGCTATCAACTCATTTTCTTAACGAGATCTGCCCAGTTCTCATCATTAGCGTCTTCTACGATGTTATGAAGATAGAAAAACGTAGGAAAAAATATAAATCACTTCGAAGCGGTCTATCAGTTTTTACTTAGTGGCTTCTTCTAATCAATATTCATATTTCATCCATTTTCCTTATTCACTTCAAAACGTACTTATTAACGCAGTGTTGTATTTACTTGAATGTGTATTTATTTAAAAAATGATTAAACTTTTCATTTCCATATGTAATTGTCATGATATCCAATGAATATTATGAAACAATTTCGCCTATCAATAACACTTTGGGTGCGGAATGTATCAATGTTCTAAACGACTAGTTTAATACCTACTAGCACGACATCAATGCATTTGAATTTAGAGTAATTCGATTCATTTCAACATAATGGAGTTATTTATTCAAAAACTATTCTTTTTTTAGATGTTTCTGTTAATGAGTTGGTATTGAGCTATTGCGATTTTTAAGTAATACTTTTTTATCAAAATGAGGAAATTTTCTGCGAAAACAGAACAACAAATATTCATGGCAATGACTATGGAGTCATTTATGAAATATTTGAATATTGAAATAATGATGAAAAATCTGTTGAGTGGAACGTCAGCTGAATAAAAAAAAAGTAACACTTTGATATGAAGCATATTCAGTTGTATTAATTGAAAATCTCTTTTTAATATCAAACGTGACAGAACATCAAATTCCTCTGTATGTTTGCTATAAATCTGCAATGTGGTAGATGATGAATTATTCAACTGGAATTTGTGCAAATTCTGGTTCTGAAATAAAAAAATCTATAGAAATTAAACCAAATGAATTACTATATCTTGATTCGAGAGAAGGACTCCTGAAATGAATTTTTACAATTTCTTCTAAAGTCTGGATCTAGTAGAGTGAATTAAATGATAACTCACCAGATTTACAACTAGCGAGTTGTTTACCAAAGACTTCAAAAATCTGATTTTGAAATTTTTATTTGAATGAAGTTCTCGTAAACTTTTATGCTAGCCAATAAATGATAATTCTAAAAATGTTCTGTTCTAATGTCTCGAGTAATGATTGCCTCACTAATGATATAATTAATCATTTAAGTGAATTTCCTTATTACCACTAATTTAGCTTAAATACGGTGACGAAATTGTTGAGTAAAAGTCTCTTTGTTATAAAATTGCCCATGTTGGTGGTCTTGAATAAAATATGATATCAGATATAAACTTTAAAAATTTCTATAGCCGATAATAACCTATAATTATTTTCTGTGGACGTATTCCCATGCCTAATATAAGACAATGAGGGTGACCATATAGAAATAACTCTCCGTGTCCGTGCCAGTCCTACAGGGTAATTCACGAAAAATGCCACATGAAACGTTTATCGGAAACTGTTCTGCTCGATATCTCCGAGATGAAAGTTGCATCGTGTGAAAATATAAAGAAAACAAAGTAAAACATTTGCGGCGGAGAAACAAAATTCAGAGTCAAGTACGTACTTACTACTTATGAAATGAAAAACTGTGAACCTACGATTCAGGGATATTTATTGCTTGTGGAAAGACAAAATAATCTAAGTAGCGACAAATTATTAGGATGATCATAATTCGGATCATCGGTGGAATATATTTAACTACAAACATACATTCAGGCCGTTTCTATTATCATGTGCTAACATTGCTATATCTGAACCCTAACAGATACGAAGGCGATTAAATGGGAAAAAAGGAAGTATCATCGGGAACAATACAGTGGTCAAAAATTTACAGGGACTCTCGCCCTTCTCGAGTAATACGGGGAAAACAAAAATGCTGTTTTTCGTTTTTTCGAATGGAATTGTTATTTCAGAGAATATCAAAAAAAGGAAAAACAATGTTACTGTATTCGTAATGTACTACGACGATATAATAATAAATATTCGATAAAATGTTTAGTGTCAACATGGCCACCATCAACTTTTTTAATTTGGACCTGTTTTTTTTATTACAGATATTGATGAAGCGATCAAATTCGCAATTCAAGGGTATATCACATTTATTATTTTTAAGAATTTCATTTGAAATATCTACCATCATCAGAGACAATTATCAAACAGAAAAACAATTCATTTTATGATAAAATTTTGACAAAATGAAATCAATACGGAAAATCGAAACTACATGACAATCAACATTCTATTGTCCTAATAATATTGAAATTTTCGTTACTTCAGAAGTTTCAAATAATCCAAAATGATGAAAAAAACTATTTAAACGAATATCATATGAATTTGTTTATTATTTTTAGAATATATAGCCAACATTTCAGAATAACACGTATGAAAGTTCCACGGAAGGTATCCGAATCTACCGCTGATAAACCTCAAAAAATTCATGTTATTTCAGAACAATTCCAATATATTTGGGAAAATTTAAAAAAAACACGAGATAACTTGAAAGTGGAAATAAAGATATGAATAATTATGAAAAAGTAAAACAATCATGTGGAATATATCAAAATATATATTATGTTCGAATCGCTGGCCGTTTACCTCCCAGCACTTCAAAATGTGGGTGTGCTTTCGTCGTGGCAGATCTGATTGATTTCATTGGGATCCAAATCTTCAAATGTTTGGGTGATCCTTTCTAACAATTCATGTCTCCAACGCATTGCTGTCTTGTAAACTTTTTCTCCAAACATTTTTCACAGATGAAATCTAATGGATTAGGATCGGATGGTCTCGCTGGCTAATTCCATATTCCCAAGCGCCGATTGTCGAAAAGTTTGCAAGTTATGCGCTCAATGTGCTGGTAGGTACTAACATTTTCGATATCCTCCAAGTGGTAGATCATCGACGAAGCTCTCTACAGTATTCTCCAAAATATTCAGGTAGCTTCTAGATGTTAATGATTCCTCGTATATTGTCTACCCCCATTTTGATGTACATTGACATGCAGAATACATTGAAACTGATTTTTTTCTTGAAATTCGTCTTCTTTTGTCACGAAAGAATTTTCCTTCTCGGAAAATTTCGATTCTTCAGCGCAAATAATTTCATTATGAAAAATGGATGTTCTTGAATGCGTATCAACAACATTTAATAAAATTCAATTTTCTATTGAGGGTCTTGAGGCTTCGTCAGAACTCCTCATCGATGACTCAGGAAATATGTGAAAACATTCTAAGACATTAATCTGGTTGTCTTCAGAAGTTACGGGTCGAGGCAAGTTTCTTGATCCTGTTGAAGTTGATCCATATGTATTGAAATTGTTCTGGATTATTCGTATATATTTCTTAATGTTCATTTGCGGTAGATTCAGATACTTTTCGTTGAACTTTCTACACGTTCTGCTGATAATTTTATCACACTGTTCAAAAATAATAAACAAAGTTATCATGGCCTGCTTACAAAATACCGAATGATAGTATCATTCTGAAGAAACATTTTCACAATTAAATGGTCATAAGTTCGAAACTTGACTAGTTAGGTTCACGCATAATATACATAAAAAGGAAGCAAATTCCAACAGATTCCTGAATTTGTAATAATTCACAGCAAACGAAAAAATTGTATTTTTTTACCACCCTGCATTGAAGTAACGAAGGAAAGGCTGAAGTATGGGAAGCATCTAAGTGTTATCTGACTATAAACTGAAATATATTAGTATTTTGAAAAGTCATGATTTCCAAAGAAAAAAACTGATTCATATTTCAAAAACGGTGACAGGGAACTATTGAGGAAAGTTTTCAGGTAATTGTTGTAGATTCCAAAAATTATATTATATACAGGATGTTCCACTCAAGAAATCAACGTTAATACCACTTTCTAATGAAACTGGCAACACGGCATTATCAAAAACATTGTAGTTCAAAACTGTGTTTTTCAATGTCAATGAAACCCTATTAATACTAGGTAGAAACTGAAGTACACGGCAGAATTGATTTTTGATACATAGTTTTTTTTGTCAACTTATTTTGAAGGACTATTTTCCCACCAGAAAGAAAATATTGTCTCCGAAGCATGTTTCGCTTACTAAGTTAGCATCATCAGGAGTTGTTCGATGATTTCTCGATGATGCTAACTTGGTCAGCGAAACACTAACAGCATTTGTGTTCTGGTGAGGGGAGAAGTGTTTTCAATAGGCTCACATCACCTCAGAGATTCCAAATTTTACTTATCAAGTATGCCCAAAATTATACTTTTTAAAAAAAAATCAGAAATCTCAAGTAGGAAATCACGATCATTTTATCATTCGTAAGAATGTAATTGAGATTGACTAGACATCGAGGTTAAAAATTTTGTTAGCGAATTTTCTTTTAAATTTACATGTAAAGATTGCTCAATCGAAAAATCGCTGAAACAATATAATGACAAGATGGCTAACTGCAATGAACAGAATTGATGAAACTGAGAATTTACCCTTCTTGGCCTTCTTTTCTACAAAAAACTGTCTTTCTGGAATGAGGCGGGTCATCTCGAAAAAATCGGAAAGAGTAAGAGATACGAAGTCGGCTGAATCAGAAAATATTTTTTTTCATTTAAGAGGCTATTTGAATTACCTTGAAATTTAAAAAAATCCTATTAGATCCGAAGATATTCAAAATTATCTGAATTATCAACGTTATTTGAGGAGATATGAAAACTCAAAAATTTCCTTTTTCAAGGTGTAGAAAATGGCAATCATAAATGGTAGGTCGAATATTGTAGAAAAATCAATTCAGGATACGTGAAAAAGAGAATCATCGTAAATCTTCAAGTTTTCAAACAAGCTTGATTTCGAAGTTTATTGTCCTTCATTTGAACCAAGATACATAACGAATAACATCGTATTTTCGAGAATTTGAATGTGAGAGTAACATTCAAAACTCCTTGTTTACTTCAACATGGCAACATGTTGGAAAATGAAAAGTCGAAAATATATGTGATGAGTTGTGAGGAAGAAGAATATATTGGTCAGATAAAACGAGCTACTAAAACTGGTTTTGAAGAGTACATATCACAATTTACGATTTTGAAGACAAAAAACATCTGTTGTCGCTCAACATGCCTTGGAGAATGGCTATAGAATAAACAAAAACTTTCTGGAGTTGTTCAGATTGGTACATGAACCTAGAATTTTGGATGCTTTCGAAAGTCAAAGTATGACATGAGAAATATGAACAGTAACAAAAGTCCGATTCCAAACAGACTATTATTTTCCTTTTCTTGAGTCACTCTATTGGAATTTGCGGAAACTTTTGCAAGAGAGTTTTCCGCAAATTTCTACTGCGTTAGAAATCATACGTTAAAAGGTAAGACCTCGTTAATCCTTAGCTCGCGCAAGTTTCGACTTTTGAGGGTTGTCGTTTGTAGGGATGCGACAGCTGGTTAACGGAAAAACAGATTTTGAACAGATTTTTTTAAAATCATTAATGTATTTCGCAATCTGTTGAAATCTATGGGAAGTTTCACGAGAAAATTTTCGGCAAATTTATTGATGTGTATCGGAAAGTTAAATTGTAAAAGAGTCCTGTTAGATATTAGCTGAGAAATTACCGGTGAACGATTTGAAAAAGGTGCTCGTTTTAGATTTCTTCTACGCCAGGGGTTCCATTTCTACTTTTTATATATTTCAGACACTGATATATGAAATGTAACATGTTTTTAATGTAATTCTAAAAAGTTTCAAAATACTAGGGTAGCGCCGCGAAAGAACACTCTGTAGGTATATTAAATATCCTCACACACACTAAGTCAATTATTTCGTTCTACGGTGGAAATGAACGGTTTCAATTGTGGCCTGGGTCTGTGAATCTTATGGGAAAAAAATAGCTACGAAAAAAAATCCGTATCGTATGTTTCTGTCGACAGAACAGTGACTGAGTAGATTTTGGATAGATTGGATGAATAGTGCCTGTTATAAATCCTTATTAACGGATTCCCCGCTATTTCCATTCCAAATCGGCAAGTTTCAATTTGAGGTAATATAGTATTTTTTGGATATCGCCAAATTCTCTTTAATAATAGAGGTTAAGTCTATGGTATGTTAGTATTCAACGTCTCAGGGTTGCGTCGCGTTTTTACACTCGAGGTAAGTGGTCGAAAATTATATTCCGTTTTATATCACGTTATGTCTAGATCGGACCGTAACAATTACAATGACTTTTTAGGCGTTTCATGATACCGTTTCGACTTGTATTTCTAATTCTTCCGAGGAATAAGAGTTAGTGGTACTCTGATGAAGTCGTACCCTATCTCGTGAAATATCTCGATTGGATTCGCTTAAGGACATAGTAATAAGTGCCACCCAATGGATGTTACTTTATTTTTTGCCTGCACTTGCTGTACACGAACAAGCCGAGTATTTTCCTTAAAGCCTCATAGAATTTTTATATACATGTTTAGCTTGATTTAGTTTTACTAATAAGTAGGTGCGGTCTAAGATAAAGACTGATTTTTATAGGTTTTATTCTAGAACCGTTCTTCCGAAAGTTTTTCTTTGCCTTTACCTCTGAGTTTTGTATAATTTGTATTATAATATATTTACTGCTGTGATAGAGACCTATTTATACCGTTCATCTATTTTTTTAATTCAAACTAACCTATAGTTTGGCAAGTAGGCCAACTGGATTTAGTGATTCCAACTTTGAGTGATGTGTATGCTTTATTTTGTTGTCACTTAGCGCCCTCTCATGCATTTTTCTGTCTGATAATGATAATAAGACCCACATCCGACTCCACTGAGATATTAGTCGGTGCATACACCTAAACTGTTCTATCGCTTATTAAGAAAAGCCAAAAAATACCGTAACAGGAACAAAATGGAATATAAAAAATCAATTCTCCGCATTCAATTTCAATTCACGAAATGTAAGTGGCCAGCCAGAAAAAAAATTTTGGAAAACATAAAATATAGAAAATCAAATCATCATTATATCCTCAATGTCGATAAATCTCTGTCGATCTATTTTTTTTTCGGAAATGAGTCCGCATAGATGATGAAAATTTTTAATCGTTTGTGTTGAGCTAGTCTTGTTCTTGTTGTGAATGTATTGATATTCTGACAAAAATGAGAAATATCTGTGATATAAAAGAGTTGCCGGAATTCAGATTGGAAATTTTACACTTTGAGCCTACTTTCAATATTTCATTTTATTGGCTACATTTACCTCACTCGGCGATAAAAAAAATATTTTCACATTCCCGATATTTGAGTTTCTACTTGTTCTATGTAATATCAGGTCTTCGTAATATCAAATTATGCTGTTTTCATAATCCCGGAACTCAGTAATAATGATCATTGAACTAGTCAGTACTATTTTTTTGTGAATCGAAGCGGTCTGAGCAAACAAGTGGGGCTCATGCCTAATTGATGATATTTCTGACTTTCAAGAAACAGGGAACTCACTGCACCAATAAAAAAGAACCAAGTATACCTGTGCACTTGACACTATTTTGGATACTGCTTTCATTTTTTAACTTAGCACTCTCAAACCGTGGTATTTGACTAATCATGTAGTATTCACTGTTATTGTAGTTTGAAGTGTCACAATGAATGTGTTTATCACTCTCGAAAAATAGTTTACTGATTAGAGGTCATCAGAAATCATATTTTTTCGTTTTTAATTAGTGTACATAGTATTATATTATATTTTGCCATTATAATAGTATTTCTCAGTTATTATGTACTGGCACCGATAATCGATATGGATTTACTTCTATCAGAAAATTTAAAATTGGTACTCAATTTCGATAATCATTATAGGAATATTCACGAGAAGTAAGTCAATTCGGTTGCTTTTTTGAAACATTTCCATGATATATACTATACAACATCTGATATCCGTGTACCTACATAGAACTGATTTTTAAACTTTGCAGTTGATGAGTATGAGATTGAAATAAGTATATCAATATTTTTTAAAAGTAGAAGGATTAGTTGAGGAAAATGCTTCAATCAATTAATAAAAATGCAACATTCTTCAACAATGAATATATTTGTGAACCTGTAAGATGATAAAAAACTTGTTTCAGTTTCGGAAACACATTCGCGTGTTTTGTTGTGAAATGTTTTTTGTCGATATCACTACATGAACAGTTTTCATCATGCCTTCTCTATAATGACTTACAATTTTTTTTGTGATTGAATGTTCCGAGTGAAATAGAAAAATAACAACATAATTGATGAGATCATTGTTGAGAAGATGAATTGATTATGAAACGGAAACAATTATGGCAGACTTGATAAATGATGACATAGGAATGAATGGAACTGAGATCATCGGTTCGTAATTTACTAAGAATAACCAATCACGAATTTGAGAATTTGTTAAATGCACTGGGGCGAAAAATTCTCAACAGAACACAAATTACAGAGATATCATATCTAAGTTGCTTGTTGTCGCCTACCGTTTCCACATAGCTATATCTGTTCACAATGATACCAAAACCTCAATTTTTTTCGCTTGCAGACGGGACATTTCGTTGTTGCAAAAACAATCGCCCGCGACACAAAGTCTCCAAAATGTTTCTTATTCTGAAAACTTTACTCTTTCAAACTATAACCTCTCATCTCTCTCCTTGAGATTGCAGATATATGTTCGAACTTACTTCATACCCAAACAGGGATTTATCGAATCGATATTATCCTGTATCCAAACAAATCATTGGGTCATCTTGCTATTTGGAAATAATTTTCGGAAATATTTATTTCACGTATTAGTGAAAATATTTCTGAATACATAATATGTTGAAAGGTTTGTATAAATTAGCTTCTAAATTATTTGTATTAATTGTGGGAATAGGAACAAGTGCAATTTCAACCTTGCATTTAGCAATAATATGTTAATAGTCATAAATTATTTTATTTACTTTTTCTGTTCTGAAGTGTATTTACTTTTCTCACTGGATTATTGTCTCAATGAGTTCTCATAGGTTCAACAAGAGAAAGTTTTAGATGAATGTTTCATTTCAGAAGAAGCCTTCGTCACAAATATGCAAAACGATTTATTCCAAGAAGAATCGAAGTTGATAAATTAAAAAATTGATTTCGTTCATAACAAAAATATCAGAATATGTTAAAATAGCATATATTTACTGCCTACGTTATGACAATAGCACGTCAATATAGTTATTAAGTTTATGAATATCAGTTAATATGTTGAAAGTATTGTACATGAATAAAAAAATTAATGTTATCGGACATAACAAATAAAAATAATGCAAAAATACAAACACAATGATTAGTGCGTATGCCTCACATATATTTCGATAGTCCCCATTTGTACAGGGTGTGCCAAAATGGAGACTTTTGAAAGGAAACCCCTGTTTTCAAACAAGATATAGCGAGCTCCAAACGTGATGGCGAGCTATCGCGCAGTATAAACTTTCCCTACTAAATTCCTATTGGATTACGATAATCCCCTTGCCGGCCAGTGTCGTACTTATAATCAGTTTTAATTAGGGAAGCAAATGGAACATGACTTTCTTGTAATTTCTTTTCATATTTTATGTAGTATTATAGGCAGTAGCACAGTTAATTAAAATGTTATATAATGATACACTCTTGATGACTGGTTTTTTGTTAGGCGATGACATTTTTTCAGAAATAATACAAATTATTCAGACAATGCCAACCTTCAACAGCATCGGAGGAAAAGTAATGATACGCCTCTGTACAGAGCATTTGTATGTCTTACAACAACTGTAGTGGGGGTTATATTAACAATGAGTTTGTGTGCACGTGGATGAAATCTGATAGCTGTGTCTGATGATCAGATTTCATAAAAACTCGCATAAAAAATCGCATAACGATATCGTTTCTGAGTTACAGCATAGGTAATTTCGAAAATGTGCATTTTACAAAAGTTGCTGTAACTTTTTTTCTGTTAAAAATTTCTTGTTTCTACGAAAACATTTTTTTAAATGAGATATCAATACTTATTATTAGAAAACCATTTTATTCAAGGCAACCTGTATATTCCAGCATATTTGAAAACAGATAAAAATTACCTTTCTAAATATATAGCACACTTGATGATTTACTAGTGTCATTTTTGAATTACAGAGCTTTCAGTTTTTTTCATGCAGACTTTGAAACGCACACTTTGATCAAGTAGGCTTCGGACTACGGGGCAATAAAACAAAGAAATTATTCAGTAGTAGCTACCAAATATTGAAAAAGATTCTCACAGCAGTAATTACAATGCATAGTTTCAATACAACAGATAACAATTCATACTGTATTTTCTGCTAATAAATAAAACTTCAACAATATTGAAAATGATGATGAAGAACAAATAATGAAATATATTGTTCCAGAGAAGATGTTCAAATTATCTTTCAACTTGTTCTACACTCAAATGACACCCTTTCTGAACGTGTTTTGCCGAATTAAGTAGTTCTATAGGTTTGAGAGAAGCGAAACTTTGCATCACTTCCGCTTCCAATTCGTTTCTAGAAATGGTCGGCAATTCACAAATTAGATTTGACAACCTTTCCTAGAGGTAGAGTCCATAGGCATTAGGTGCGGCAATCTGGCCGGCCAATGGTTGGGTCCTTGATTGGCTATCCAATTATTACCGACATTTCCAGCCAAAAAGTTGGTGACAATCGGAGTGTCGTGAGGCGGAGCCCCGTTTTGTAGAAAATACATTTTCTGAGCTTCATAAACAAAGAGTTCAATATTTTCCCTAAAATTTCTCTTTACCTCTGAGATATGGAAGTGTCATCATAAATGAACGGATCAATAATTCTATCCCTGAAAACATCTTCCCACACACTTAATCCAAATCTTCCTTGACTTCTCTGCTCCACAATAAAATGAGGATTTTGTTGTGCCCAAGTATGAGAATTGTAGAAGTTGAAAATGCCCGCATTCCTCACATAAGCTTCATATGCCTAAATACAATTTAACGAAAAATCACCCATTTGGTTACAACTTTCCAAGAACCACTGACCAAAAGCCATGCGACGTTCAAAATCTCCTGGTCTGAGTCAATGAATTCTTATGGTCCTGTATTGCTTGAATTTGTGATTTTTCAAAATCCCCTCAACGTTATTTCTTGGTAGGCCTGTTGATATTTTGAAATTTCGCGTTGACGTTTTGCGATTATTTTCAGCAGCTTGTAAAACGACTATTTCTTCCAAATCAATTTCTTCCACCATCAATTAGGTTGTGTCGCAATCTTGCAAAAATGTGTTTAAAAGGTTTTATTTTCTCTGGATACTCTTGCCATACACATTGCTTGCTTGCCCCGGTTTGTATAAATCAGACTATCATATCCTTTTTTTCATAATTCTTATATTTCATTGCGAATATGTTTGAAAATTTAAAGAAAAACCACTAATTGGAATGCGCGTTTACTGCTCAAATGAGAATTTCACAGTTACCAGTAAAATAAAGATATGCATTCTATTTTATCGTCACATCGTCCAAAGCATGGTTGCACAGACTTATGAAGACTAGGGGCCACTCGGGCAAATCATGAACTGATGGCGGGCCGGCCGCCAGAAGTATAGGTGATTGAAGACAATAAAGAATTGATGATAATTTATTAAAATTCAAAAAAATGTATTAATTTGAAGCGTGGCACTGCATTATGCTTGCAATCTTTTTTATATTTGGCTCAAATTTACTTGTAGCAACACGTAAAACTGCTTCCAAACTTTCGATTTTTTGTTTTATTATTATTT